>JBCHJU010131859.1:0-10421 GCA_039654505.1 Plocamopherus imperialis | reverse complement strand
GAATTTTTAAATTTTAAACAGTGGTTATAAACTTATAAAATATATATATGGTCTTAAAACATGTGCATGGCAGCCATCGTTTTTTCCTTTCGTCATCTATTTTGACTGAGCCTTTCAGTCGCTTGTAAAGGTGTGTCAATCGCGCGCGATTGGACTATCGCGCCATCGCGTCGCTCATAAGGAAACAAGTTCATCGCTTCTGTCGCACGCGACTGAAAAGGTCACGCGATCGCGTCGCGCATAAGGAAACGCGGTTTGTCGCTTCTGTCGCTCGCGACTGAAACTTTCGCTCGACGCGATCGCGCATAAGGAAACGTAGCCTTACTCTGTCATCACCTGCAAATATTCCCTTTGTGCCTCTGGAATCAAATTTCTGTTTGTTTTGCACATTGTATGCATAACATTCACTACCAAATAGTCTCATATTTGACAAGTTTCGTTTTCTACCGTCAACAGGCAATTGGGTTTTTTTATTCAAGCGATCTTTATAGCACCTGTTGCGAATGTATGAAGCCACATTGATAGCACATTGCCACATCTTTGTAGGTTACTTTGTCTCAATAACAATAAATCGTCCCATCTCAAAAAATGTTCTTCAATGCCTCTCAGCGACCCCATACTGATGTGGGGAGTACGGGGCTGACATTTCATGCCAAATTTGTCTCTTGGTGCTTTAATGTGGGATTGGATTTTGGTTGCCTGGCATGGGAGACATTCGCTGGACCATTCGTTGATTTGTTTTCTCATGGCAGGCCAAACGAATTTCTCGGCAATCAGTTTCCTGGTTGTATTTCTGAAAGTATGGGGCAAATTATGTATCGTTTCAAAGATTTGTCTCCTTAGTGCCATAGGGACGATTGGACGGGGCATTCCAGTAGAAATGTCGCATAATATATTAATAGGGTTATGCCACTTGTGTCCAAAGGTGTTGAGACAACTTTGAGGTTAGTGTAGTTGGCCTGGAAGGACTGAATATCGACATCGATGTTTTGGGCTTTTGCCATAGCCTTGAAATCGATATCAAGAGAAAGATCGTTAATATTGGCCCGTGAGAGGCGCTTGATTTTCCCGATATGTGAGGAATGTACGTTGTGAACTCGGAAGTGAAAGCTAGTTGTCTCTGCTGATGGGTTCGTGCTTTTTGCCATTGCGTCACAAAGAGGTTTGTGGTCGGTGAAGGCTGCGAAGCTCCTGCCCTTTAAAACATGTCGAAAATGGCGAATGGCTAAATAAAGGGCCTTTAGTTTTCTGTATAATATATGATGTGTCAGGCAAGTGCGTTTGTGTCCAGGCTGTTGAATAGAAGGACCAGTGCCAGCGTTTTGTTGGTATTTTTGAAGTGTATGTCAAACATAATTTGGTCCATGGTGTCGACAACACCTTTTGTATTATTGTAGCCAATTATAATCTGTGCCTTGTGCTTTTCTCCATGGACATCTTTCTTGTCATGCATTGTTGAAAGCAATAGGGTATTTTTTTTTATTCCCATGTCCCTGATAGTCATCTTTGAATCCAAAGAATGAGTCATGCAGATTGAGCCTCTTCTTGTTTTTGAAATCCTGTGGCAGGAATTTCTTGTTCCTCCTCACAGTACCAATAATGGTTGTTTTCATCGCCAACAATTTCTCTGCGAGAATTTTATCTGTAAAAAGGTTGCCTGTTGTGACATTCCTGCCCTTATTCAACCATTGGCTTCATAGTTGAAGGACAACCGCTGATCCCTGGGTTTGGCCAGCCTCTCTTTCAATTCCTGAGGTTTTCCCAGTGTATGGAATACATGCCAGAGGATAGTAGGTTCTGGCATCACAGACCCAGAATAACTTTGTGCCCCAGGTGTTAGCAGCCAAGGGCAACGGGTGGAAGTGGGGGTGTCATTGGGCCGAAGATCAGGTTGTCTTTCTCACGTTACCTGTAAAGATCACAGGCGATATCTCGAATAGTTACGTACAGCACATTTACACACCCCTCTCCCCACCAACACGCACACACAGCCACACACACACAGCCACACACATGCACATACACAGCCACACCCACTCGTACACACCCACACATACACGCACACAAATACTTGTAGTGTGACAGGTTTTATGGACCGTATGTGATTGATACTTCTCTGAAAACAAATCTAAGCGCATCTGAAAGTTCAAAATATTGATTTTTCGACATGCAAGCCCTCACAAGCTCCTGTCCAATCAGTGGACTCCATATTGTTTCAATGTTGACTTTGCTTTGTTTTTGAGCTCCCAAAAAGAGATAAATTCCGAATAACGCTTCAATTTCTATCTTGTCTATCTTTTGCCATCTTTCACCGTTTTGCCTGTGTCCCTCTTCGTTTGTACATTTTACAATGAGATTGACTATGTCTGCCGACATAAATAACTGAAATACTTCAAGGGGTGTCTTTGCACCTTGGGTGTTAGGCACGCGATTTCTTGGTAAAGTGCAACGGTTGGATTCATTAGTCCTAGGACTTCTATCTGGGACACTCTTCCACTCAGTTCCATCATTAGCTTTGTACACGCCCAGTCACTGGTGGACACTATATTGATAACTACTCTGACCTCCAACCTGAGCAACTCTTCTTCAACCTTATCCTTGATAGCAAATGGCACATGTCTGGGGCGGAAGAACTTAGGTTGCGCATTAGCTTTCATGTTGATAGTTGCCCGGAAACCTGTCATGACTCCTAGTTCATCTTTGAACACAGAATTTTCAAATTCACGAATTAGACTTACTAACGTTTCCTTAGGTTTTGAATTTAGAGCAAAATTATTCTGCCAATCAAGTTTTATCATTTGTAGCCAATTCCTCCCTAGAATAGGTACCTGCTCCTCTACATCAACAATAATGATACCCTGAATAAGGGTTTTGCCATTGTAGTCTTGACGATACTGTCCATCGAGCATGCGGGTATTGATTCAGCTGAGTTCTCAATGTCTTCAGGCCGCAATGGCAATCCTTCACGGTAACGGGTCATTCCCCTTTCCGTCACATACTAGTGCTGCAGCATCTCACGTTTGGCCTCCAATGACTTTTTGAAGAAAGTTACTGGTGCCATATGGGCCATCTTGGTGGGCAATCCGATTGCAGTGGTTGCTGCACCTCCAGGACGTCCTCTTTGCCTCTTCCCTCTGGTTGGTAAAATAAGACTATTAAAATTTGTTATTGGTGGTTCAGGAGAGAGGGTTGGTAGTGCCACTTCGTGATAATCATCTGTAATGGTGTCAGTGGTTTCTGCAATTTAATTTCTAACTTCTTCCTCAATTTCAACTGGTTCTGGTGGCAATGCATCTTCTTGGTAATCTGCTGTAGAAATGGTATTATTGTGAATGATTTCTTCGACTTCGACTGTTTCTGGTGGTTGTGCATCCCATGGTGTAAATGTCAATGATTTCTTCTACTTCGACTGGTTCTGGTGGTTGTGCATCCCATGGTGTTATTGTCAATGATTTCTTCGACTTCAACTGGTTCTGGTGCTTGTGCATCTTCGTGGATATCAGCTGTAGACATTGTGTCACCGGTGTCGTCAATTTGATTTGTAACTTCGTCCGGTTGGGTGCGCACAAGCTCACAAAGAACAAAGTGTTTCCCTTGCTGGAAGTACTCGGTTGCTGGAAGTAGTCGAAAAGATCGTCAATAAGACGTAGTTTGAGGTTGTAGGTGGCTGTGTCAAGCTCTGACATGATTGTAGCTATCTTGGTGAACCTTTGGTTTGCATACTTAAATTTCTCGTTGGTGGTCAAAATTTTTTAGGGGGTTGGGTTGTAGAAATTGATGCAGAGAACTGCCCGACAGTCGCACTGGCAGTGGAGGATGTTTCATTGTACTCATTTGTCCAGCGTTGATGGTCTGCACTCGGGGGCAAAAGCAGAGGATCCAAAATGGATTCTGAGTGCCATTGTGTGGCGGCAGGGAAGGCCCCTGGAAGTATTAAACGTGCAATGACATCTGCTCTGTTCCTCCACAAAAAGCGTTGGTTGCTACATTCTAACATATCGTTGCTTATATTTGCCATGGTCTTTGTACGGTGCAGCTCATGATGAAGGGCACAAGTGAAAAACCGGTGATGTCAGTTTTGAGTTTTGAGAAAATCAATATTTTAAGTTTGAAGACTCCTTTCACTTTTATCATGAGTTCATCCTTTGTGTTTTTTAGGGCTTTTTTTTTTTTTTTAAAGAAGAATGTTCATTTATTGATGAAATTAACCACATTTTACAGACATAGTGTGTATTATTTCAGAATTTTCCGCTTTTGAAGCTGTCCAACTTCAAAATGACAACACCTGTTTTTCACTTGATCGTCAGAAATCATGCTGTAAACAGACTACTATTGGCTTAAATATTACTCCTGGAGTAATATTGTTCAACTATTTGGAGACCAAGATAGTTTTTGTGGTGTTGGCTGAACGGTTGGGCTGCCGGAACTGATATCATAGTATTGGGTTCGAATCTCTGCGGACAGAGCTAAATACTCCATATTGTCCTTCAGAAAAGCTGTTCACACAATCACTCTTACCATACTCAGGTGTAAAATGAGCACTTGACTAAAGGCAGCAAAATACCTTGTCATAGAGCTAGAAACAAGTATGAGGCAAGGGGCTTGATTATAGCACAATGAAAAAGATCTGACTACAGATGAATTTAACGATAATAGGGCTATTTTTCCCTTCCACATATCGCCCAACTCTATGAGATATCAATGTTTGTTCCGTCAACGCCAATCATCGACAGTATCCGCCGCACCTCCCTCTCTGTTTTTTGATGTGTTTCTTTAGGCCTTGTATCTTTACAACCAAAGATTCTTATATTGGATCTTCTTGTCCATTGTTCCATGCTATTAATATCAGAGGATAAGGCCTTACTTAACCTCGGATTCTAATTTTGGTGTTTGCTTGTCTCATTGTTTCGTTTTCTTCTTTTTTTGTGTGTGTTCAAGCTTGGTCTTAAGATCATTGTATTGACTGGCGAGTATATGAAAATCGGCTTTTAAAAGTTCAATTTCCTCCAGCAATACTTTGTTTTCTTTACTAAGCTTTTTTTTTTCTACTGAAATAGGTTTTTCAAGAATATCCGCGGTTGTCATTGACGGGGCAGTTGTATACGTTTCGTTTTGATCTGCCATGAACTGGGTCAGTTTAGCTTGTTGAGGGGAGGCGTCTTCTCTAGCTGACGAATCATGGAAACGTGATCTCTTCTTTCTCCCCATTATTGTACATTATTACATAAATTGACCTTGGAAGGAATCACCCACACATCCTGAGTTTAGAAACACATCCCAGGGAACAAGAATTGGTTATCCGGGAAATAGTGCAGAAAGAACAACTTAATCACAAGTATTATTGTTCCTACCGAAAACACACTTGACCCGAACGGTCGCCATCTTGAATCAATCCATGGTTTTAATGACCATACTTTAATATATTTTGGCAGCTATGGTAACTGTCAAGGCACCTTTGAAACAACTAAACATTGACTATCTTAGCGGGAGATTTAATGCTCATAAATTACACTAACAGCTTGTTGTGGCCTGATCGACTGAAGTGTGTGAATGTAATCTTTTTTTGTTTTCTTGTTTTCATAGAAAGCTATTCATTATTCATATTCATACACAAAGAAATCCATCATCAATTTGTGAGCCTCTTGTCAATTTAGCCATGCACATTTGCTGGCTCAATTACTACAACTACAACATCATTATTTTATCTCACAATATCTCACTAATAGGCAATGGCACTGCGAAATAAACTTCAACTCCCAGTGAAGCATATAGTATAGCGGCACATCACTGCCTTTTAATATTAATAGCTCTATAACAATGAAATAGATCTGACACATTAGATCTAGAATATTTCAATGAGCCCCATAGAGAGTAATTACAAACACAGAGGGAAGAATTTTTATAGAAAAATAAGAAAGAAAAATTTGCATCCACTGAGACTTGAGAGTGGCACCAAATCGCCTCGCCCAAGAAAAGAAGAAAAGAAAATGACATAACCATTATTCAAAATTCTATAAAAAAAATAAATCAATAATTAATTAATAGTAACATGTACAGTCGACGCCGCTAACTAGATGTAGCTAAACTTGATTTTTGGTTAACTTGATCATTTTCTTTGGAACGGACTGTAGTACAATATCTGTTAAAATACACAGCTTGAGTTGATCAACGGATATTTTGATCTTGTTCCACTCCCCAACAACATCAAGTTCAGCGGAGTCGATTGTAAAACCTGACCCATAGTTAACTATCCCTTAAAATTAAAAATGGTGAATATTGGGGAATGAATTACTCATCCTGGGACTCAGCCACACAAACTGGTATTTCTTCACATAATGAGGACATAAAATAAAATTTGGAATATTATTTTATAAATGATTTATTTGAATACATGTACATGAAAATGGCTGGAAAATAGAGAAAAATCAACAACAAAAAATGGAAGCACTACTGAAATCACTCGCTGTGACTGTCATATTCTGATTCTGTCTCAGATTCAGCAGAATTGTCTGGACCGGTATGAAGCAAAGAGTCATAGAACTCCTGAGCCTCAGGAGAAAAAAAATCTTTTTAAAACCTGAAAGTCTTTGAACTTTGGCTGACTGATTGGCAGCTTTGCACTGTAACTAGGGACCATTTCAGCGGGTAGTTGCAGTCGTCCTCTTTTGCCGACAGGCTTTGTCATGACTGCGGACTCAAACATCCCGTTCCAATTCTCCCTATAACGAAGGAGGCGTGGGTGGTCCCGGGAGAAAAGGATTTCTCTGATGGGCCTTGTAGGCACAGGGCAAGTGGCCCCGTAGAGTGACTTAAGATGGTCACTGACTTTGAAAAAAATCTCCCCACTTATGGGAAGCACACAACATGGTGAGGTTTCCGGCGGGCTGCCCGGAATACATCCATCCAACCCTCTGGCGTGTCCACTCTCGAACTTTGGTTGACACACACTATGTCCCGATCGCAGTCCATGTAGCTGTGGCCACGAATGGGTCACGTTAACTTTATGTCCGTAAAGCGTTCTCTTGTGTGCACCATGTAATGTAGAAAACGCAGGACTGTCCAAATCTTATTCTGTCCTGCGCACGAGTAGCAAAACAGTTCAAGGGAAGTGACTTGTCGTGGCAGATGGTGTTCAAAGAAGTCCATTAGCATGGAGCACACATCATCCGCGCTCTTCCGTGCTGTTGTCTCGTCGTAGCAGTACAGGAAAACCTCATCCGATTCCAGGACATGCACATCAAATGCGCACAATGCAAGCTGTCTCCTGTAGTAAACATCATTTGTCGGGACATTTGGGCAATTCAATTTTTTTTTTTTTTTTTTTTTTTTTTTTTTCACTCAAATGCCTCTCCTGAATGCGACACAGACCTCTGTGCTGTCTGCCGCGCTTTTGACTTTCTGTCATAAAATACAGTAGCCTTGCGCAGGTGGAGCTCCCTGTCCTGCCGTGTGGTGGCACGGTGTTCAGGAGTAAGAGCTGTTGACTGGAGCTTAACATTGAGCTCATCACATGTGGATCAGGTGTCCTTGCGAGGATATCCAAAGCCGATTTTGAACTTCTCCATGAATGCTTTTCTGTTGGGGAGGGAGAAAAATGCATACGCACTTATTATTTGTTATAGACAATTTTTAATTATGTTTATTTGAAGATGAGCTGCTCCTGATTCTGAAATATCCTGTACAGATGAAAATGCACTTTATGAACTCAATGCAGACGTGTGATGTAGCATCTTCAGAAATCGCATCCATTCCTCAGATGTTATGTTGGTCTTCGAGGTTGGTATCTCTCTCTCGAGAAGGTGCGCAGGACACGAAATAAACAAATTTGCATTTTCACTTGTGGCATTTGACTTTTAAACACAGATTTTTCGGTCGTGTCCTTGTCCGTGATTACTATTTTTGTGTTTTCCCATTCGGGATTTTCTACCTACCTGGAACATTTGAGAGGTTGAGATGCAAAAACAGTTATATCCGTTTCAGCACTTTTGAGAAAAATGCACTTTTCTCTTGTGACAGACTATGTGTGCTAAATGTTCTTTTCAAGGTGTTGTTTTATCTTTGTGTTTGCCATTGTTCAAAGGGAAAATGATGCATGAAATTTTCAATTGGTTGTATAGGTGTTATGCAAGAATAAAAAATTGTTACTTTGCAAAAACAGTTATATGCGGTCCCATTTGTGTGCAAAAACAGTTAGTGTTTTAAAATGTCTTAATTTTACTGACAATAACCCATTTTTAAACTGTATTCTTTCACCACTATGACAAATGGATATTAGTGTTAACTTGTTTGTAACACTGAAAGCTCTAATAATTTTCAAGGATTATAATGCAGTAAAAAGGGTTTATTGTCGCGGCAATTATTTTTGCATGGTGCAAAGTAGGGCACATCAGAAGTACGCTTCAGATATGGAATCAACCACTTCATAACTGAGTCACAATTTCATGCTATACAGTAAACATAATTCAACCTAAAAAAAAAAAAAGAAAGATTTTTTTAATCGGGTTGATTCAAATTTTATTACATAAAGCAATGCATCAGATAAAACACAAAAAAGATTAAACAACAAAACAGGCTTAATGCTGCCGTAATCATAAATCAGTCATACAATTTTCAGTACTAAGCTGGTCTTTCTACACAATCATACACACGGACAAAACCGTATGCTTACTCAGTTTCATTGTTACTTGCATTTCACATCTGATCCAGTCAACAAAAAAAAGGGGGGGGGGTATCCTTAAACTACTTTATTATTATTTTCCAGGATCAGGCAGAAATGTCCCCCCCCCCCCCCCAAATAAACCAATAATACTTCTCATTACCAAGCTGATCTTACACTTACACACAGACAAAACTTTATGCTTATTCAGATTCATCATCACTTACAACTGGTCCAGTCAAAAACGATTCATACGTTGCTTTCGTTTTCTAAGACACACCCATTTCATCCAACAACCTTCTGACATCATTTTGCTTTGCATTGCAACTTTCACAGTGCTCACTGAAGGCAAGGCTGGAGGGTTAAAAGCAGCCCATGACTTCCCTGGTTTCAGTAGAGAGCAATGGTTCATTTCTCCATTGTAACTTTCTGACACACTCACACCACTCCCACTGCCACTGAGTTGAATTCTTTTGGCATTTGCAATACTAAACTCTTTTTTTTTCTGTTTAATGAATTTGACAGTCTCTTTCTTAAAGTCAAGACTGTTTCATTCTCTCTGGTACTGAAAAACTGTCCCATGTTCCTCAAGAATCTCAATGTAATCTTCAGGAAGCAGAATTGTCTCTTTTTTTCTAAGACTTTGCTCCACTCGACCGAAAGCACGATCTTCCGGAAGAAAGTTGTGTCCCCTCACTGGGAAAAAATAATTTACATCAGTGTTGGGAAAAAGCTTTTTCCGGTCTGACATCAACATTGAAAGCACATAAAGTTTTTGTTCTGACCATAGCGTGAATCACTAAAGAGTGATGTCTGCTTTTCTGTACTGGAGAGAATGGTGCAGTGCTTAGGCTATCATGTTCGAATCTTTTCGATTTTCTGATTCAAGCCATGTGTAGAAGAAAATGTCTTCCTTCGCTTGCGTTTCACCTCTGTGCTGAACAACAGCAAAAATGTACAAATAAAATTGCCGAGCATAATAGGCTGAGCCTATGGGGGTTTTGGGGAGGACCTGGTTTTCCATCATGTCAAAACACAGAGTAACGGAATCGTCTGAAACATCATTCAGGTTATTGTAGAATTGTCTGGCTTTTCTTCTGTGGATTAAGAAGTCTGCAACCATGGCCATCTTGGCTTCCTGTTCTAAGTCTTTTATTTTGAATCTTCAGCTTAAAGCTTTCACAAGTAGCACACTTGTCTGTAGCGGGATGCCCAACACCTAAATTAAAGTCAGTTAAAAAATAGACCTGTACAGCCCATATGATATCTGTCTATGGTTTTGTTCCTGAAACATGTTGTGCATACGAGCAACATTTAGATCACTCGGCAGGTACTTCCGACCTGGAGCATCTTTGCGTCCGTAGTGGCTGGCTCGACAAAGGAATGTTTCAATGTGGCACCGAATGTCCTCCTTCAACTGTCTGGATCCTTCTGTTTCTCGGCTGCCTCCTCTGATCTCTTTCCTTGGAGTCCCATTATCATACCAGTGTTGGGCCACAGCCAAGACTCGATCTTTCTTCAGTCCTAAATACGAACAAAAGAGAAAAAAGTAACAAAAAAAAATTAATTGTTACTCAAAATCTCCATATGTGTGAAAATGGCGTTTAGCGGTTTTTGCATCTCAACCCCTAAAGATAAAGGGCTTCGTCGACGTCCTCTGCTTTCCTCACTCTCATCCTCTTTCTCTCAGGCTGGCAAAATCTGCTCTAACCCAAGATATTAACACTGACCAATTCATTACGTACACTGACTTGAAAGCATTAAC
>JBCHJU010131748.1:0-10422 GCA_039654505.1 Plocamopherus imperialis | reverse complement strand
CAAAATAATCGCGTCGAGATGGAACAGGAGGCAGTTTAGTATCCAAGGGTAACGAATTGTGAACCAAAACAGGACACGTACGCGAAATCAAAACGGCCGCCATTAGATTAATAAAATTGTGGTTGTATTCGTCCTTTTTCACATTCGCATTTTTAGCTATCGCCGCCAATTAAGTCGGCACGGAAACGAAAGTGCTGACGATAGTGTCGGCACGGGGTCGGAAGGTCTGACGGGGCCGACCGAGAATAATGGGAGTGGGGGAATTGTATGGGGGCTTACAAATTGGCATCCTGAGTTGGTTAGCACACCAGGACAAGGGTGTGATTGTCGGATTTCCGTCGATAGTCGGTAAACATGCAGGTCTAATTCATATTTTGTTGTTTATTGTGCCATACGTTGACATTTCCGTAATAGTTTTTTTCGTCAATTTTTGTCAACCTCTTGTTTCTTATGTGTCTACTAAATGGAAATATATCAGACTTGAGCCATACAATTTCATTACATTCACATTCTCATAACATTTCTGAAAAGTATGGTATATGACACAATATAGCTGGGGTTGTAGTATGGCTCACAGCTACATTTTAAAGAACTGAACCAGCTGAAAATTTCACAAAGAAAAATAACGTTGACCTGCCATTGGAAAAACTTTGGATGCAATCATTTAATTTTGGGCTTTTGGTTGTGCATGATGTAATGGCACCTGATACATTTTCTAATTGCAGCCATCTCAGTCTCCTCCTAATTCAAAATGATGGAATTTGACTTGAGACCATGTGAATTTCAATGTATCATATTAGAGACTGGCAAGCAAGTGGATATTGTTTTGCATTTACAATAATTCATGGTGTGTGGGCATGTCTTTGTATTATTTGGGTTTTAAAAAATGTATTTGCTGCGGGGTTGTTTTTTTGTTTGCTTTTCAATTCTTCCCACAACTCAAAATGGTCATGTAAATTTTCTCTTTTTTTGGGACAATATAGATGTTTAATTTATTCACTCATTCATTCATTCATCTTTTCTTTTATTTTTTTTTACCAGGCTTTCTTTATAAGTCTATCAATCAAGAAACTTTAACACCAGTGATCTGTACAGTGTCATTTTACCAATGTTAAAGTCAATGATTTCTGTACAAGTCTATATTGTCATTGTAAAAGTCAATGACTTATTTATAAAGCTTTACAGTGTGCTCCGATTAGCATGACATCGATGGGACCATGGGAAAATTCTTACACTAAGCTTTCTGTATTGTTGTTTGCAATTGTATGATGAAGGCTAGGCCTAATTGAAGGCTTTGCCTGTCATGCCATGTCTTCAGAGACAGTCTGGCAACTCCCTCCTCTCGAATGATACATGATGTATAAGCCTAAGCAATTTCTTGATACTAGATTTAGTCCTAGTAACTGTGTTGCTGCATGGTATTAGCGCCCCAGATAGCATTGCATGTCAAACAAACCGAGCAAAAAAAGTCATACATCCTGATAATATGATCATGATAAACGGAGTTGGGATGTCATCTTTTAACCAAGGTTTGCTAACAAAGAAAAAGAGGAAATTTTTTCGTGACACTCACACACGAAAAAAATGGTCACCTTAGCAACAGGAGTGCCATGCTACCCGAGGTCTTGCTAAGTGGAGTGCACTGTATTATCAATGTTAAAACCAATGACTTCTTTATAAGACTTTATTATCAATGTTAAAGTCAATGACTTCTTTATAAGTATAAGGCTATATTATCAACTATAAAACTAGCGACTTCTTTATAAGACTATAATGATATCAACTTTTAATACAGTCACTTCTTTATAAGACTATATCAAGAGTCCATTGGCTTAGTCAGTAAGAACGCTCTTCTACCCCAAGGGGAGGTGAGTCAGTGCCACTGTCCTGGGTTCAAGTCTCAGTGGAACCCAAATTTTCCTTTCTTATTTTTCTATTAAAAATTCTTCCCTCTGTGTTTTTAATCATCCTCAATGGGGCCCATTGAAGTTGTCTAGATCTGTCATGTCAGATCTATTTTCATTGTGCTATAATCAAGCCCCTTGCCTCATACTTGTCTCTATATTTCAACTACTTGTTGTTAATATCGAGGTATACTCTGTATGTCCTATTTGTATTAATTATCTATGTTTGTTGTTTATAAACACAGAAGGGAACATTAAAATTGAGATCTAGGTTACTTCCGTTGTCACTTCAACTCTATGACTAGTCTAGATAAGTACCCATTGAGCTAACATGTTCAAAAAGCTCCTTTTCTAGGGAGTTTATTGGGGTTGTCAGTAAGAACGCTCTTCTTATCCAAGGCGAGGAGTCTTCACTGGCTCACTGGAACCCAAATTTTTCTTTCGTATTTTTTCTATTAAATATTCTTCCCTCTGTGTTTGTTATCGTTCTCTATGGGGCCCATTGAAATTGTATATAAATATATATATATATATTTAGGGACTTTGGAACAATTGTTACCTCTGCATTTTAAAACTGCTGCACATAGAGCTTTGAAATTTTTTTCTGCAGTTGAGAAAAAATCCCTCCAAGTTGAGATGGAGCTGTTTTGGTTTTTTTATTACATGCTTGTTGATTTTTTAAAAGCAAATTTCCCTTTTTACGATCGTTGTTTCTAGCCCCACTTTCGTTTCTATTTCACGCCTTTGCTGTTTTCAAAACACCTTTTAAAATGGATGTGATTGAAATCGAAAGTGCGTTCCAGTGTTGAGCAATTGTGTTTGAAAATCTAAATCTCTTGACCCTCTTAAATCTAAATTTTTGATTTTGTAGGCCCACTTCCTTATAAACCTCTAGATGTATACTCTAGAATCTAGTTTTTTGTAGGCTTACTGGCTTCACTACTTACTATTACTATTCACTGAAGAATTTGATGACTCCAATCATTGCTTTCTAAAAAATCTAGATCTGGGGTTGATTTCAACCAAGCTTGTCATTGAAAAAAGCAGTTACCTCTGTACAACTTTACAAGACGTTAACATTATCAATTATAAAAGCAGTGCCAGTGACTTCTTTACAGTGCCATATTATCCACATTAAAACCATTGACTTCTTTACAAGGGCATCTGAGCAACTTCAGCATCAAATATCTAAAGTCTCTTCTTTGTGGGATTAGGGCCACTTTCTAGTCCATCCTATGACGAGAAAGCCTTTCCCTTGGCTGCAATATTGATGCTGTATTTCTCCACAAGACATTTCCATCATGCCGTGGAAATGTTGCTGATTTTACTGCAACATTAGAGAGGGGATGTTGGGGTTGCTGTGGAGGAGGGGAGGCATGTGGGGCTCAGGGAGGGTTTGATGCAGACTGACCTGGAGTCCACACTTGGTGGCCATCCCCCATTCAGGTGCATTTTGTTTCGAACAGGGTCATTTGCTATCCAGAAGGACCGAGTGCTTTAAAAAAAAAAAATATTGCATTTATAGTGGAGATTGTTACAAAATTGATGGATCGTTTTTGTTTTGTCCGTTGTTTTTGTTTTTGTTTTGCTGTTTGTTTGTTGTAACACATGTTGGTCTTTAATGTGTAGCTTGCTATTGGCACTTTTTAAGTTAAAGCAGTTTGAGAGAGAGTAAGATTGTTGAGTTTTGTTTATGTTTTGTTTGTGTGTATGTGTTGGTGCGTGAAGCGACTAACGACTAGATCCATCAATTTGATGCATGATGGATAGAAGGCAAAAGACTATGACTTATCTACATACTTGGCTTAGACAGTTAGTGTGTAGTTCTTGTTGACGAAAAGCCCACTGGACTGACTCGCTGTTGTGTGTTGGGGGTGGTGTGGTTGATGTCTGCTCCTCAGTGTAGGCCCACCCATTCTCCCAGATAATGAATTAATGAACAGTAACACTCGGACTAATGTTTTAGTGTTAGGCCTTGATCTATATGTCTGCGGTCGATGAATGATTGGCCACCTGTGTTTAGCGCCAGGCAGTGATGCAAACTGGAATAAAGAAAAGCGGGAAAAGTGATCCATCTGATTCAAAGAAACCATGGTTGTGCTCGTTAGAGCCAAGGCTGACAATTTTGGTGCTTGTTTGATCCAATTTAGTTTACTAACACACTAACAGTTTATGAGGAATAAAACGGGAATTAAAATGTACCCCGTTTAATGCGAGGTCTCGTTCCGTCGGCGCAACTTGGAATCGAGGTCCACTGTATTAGGGGAAAGAACTGGCAGCAACATAATTTGTCTCCCTTACTTGACCTGTCGTCATGCCAACAACAAGTGAAACACTTGATGATCATCGGACATCTGCAAAGTTTCGGAGATTGCAAAAAGAGGACACAATTGGCAATCCATGCAATCAGTGAAAAGCAATCACAAGCACAATCCAAAGTTATGTCATAAAGACTCATATAACACTGACAATATCATGCAATACCCTGATTCAAATGCAAGTCTATTTTATTTAGACAGAAAGCAAGGGTAAAAGGTTTGTGTCTTTAACACATGAACACATTTCAAACACAATACACTTACAAACCAAATAAATGCAGAAGCCTGCCTTTGTTCTAAAATATGAAATGTGCAAAAAACGCTTTCGAACAATCACATTTTAAGAAAGAAAAATACACTGGCCTGTGAAATAAGACCAACTAAAGAGTATAAGTTGTAACAAAAAACAAAACCCAAAAAACTAACAACGTCATGGGTTGACATACATAGATTTAAAATATGGTAATTCTTTAAAGATAGACATAAATGCACAAAAAACCAGATAAAATAATATGGATATGCTGAATGGGAATTATGTTCACATTACAAATGCCCTCAATCATAACAAATAGAATTATTAAACAGCCCCAGCTAAGTCCTTATAACATAAACTCCCAGAAAAGTAAATATATCTATGAGTCATTCATTCTTGAATAGAACTCATCCTCAACCTTCAATGGGGAGATAGACAAGCACCCCACAGAGTCAGGATCTCTACCTGATTAACTCTATAGAAACCCATTTAAGCAAGCCTCTCAAACGCAAACAAAGCATGTATTTTGAGGTTGAATCACACATTACCAAGTTCGACACAGCCATTGAAAGAAACATAATAAAAGCATATATATTGTATTCAATGAATGAAAACATCTGTTTTAACATCCCTCTCTCCCCAACAAAAAACAAAAACAAAACAAATACAGAAGACCAAAACATCTTTAAAAAAGTCATTGTTGAAAGCCAATGGAACAAATTCGCACTTAATATTTAGTATCAATTGAGAGAAAACAATTGTCATAGTAAAATCATCTAGATCCTTACATGAATAAATTCTAGATTTTCCTTGCATGTGCATCTTACCTGAAAAGTTTTGTCAACTATTTACCACTCATGCACACTAGTTACAGACTTTATTTTTGTCAAGCAGTAAGTACAAATTTTCCAACAGCTACTTGGTAACCTGCGTAAATGTATTCTATGTACAATGTTAGTAAGTATTGCCTTATAATAAGTCTTTTAAGTCAGATCTTGTACATTCTTTTTTCAAAGAAATCACATCCTGGTTCAACTATTTCCTCCCTTTTGCGCTTTGATAAAAACCTGAACTAAAACCATTTTAATACCTTTAAGTATATATAGTAGAATTCTTTTGAACCGAAAGAAGCTAAACCGAAAAATTTCCATCCACTGCAAGAAATTGATGTATTGTATGACTTTCTTCGTCTTTGTACTGTTTCATATGATAAACCGAACCTTCTAAGCGTGACTGTCTTTAAGCTGAAACAACTTGCAAACATCATCCCTTTTTCTTTCATTCTACTTTCTTCAATACTTTGGGAATAGGGCCACAACTAATGCCTAGCAATATGAAATAATGAGCGTTTCCAGTAATCTTAATGCTGAGGTCGCAAACCTAACAAAAATGTGATGAGGAAGGGGGCGGGGTGGTAGGCAAATCCTTCAATCAGTGCGTTTGGGCTTGACCAGCAATGCAAAGTGCAAGGACCGCAATAAGGGAAGTTGACAGTTGTCAGGTGAAAGGGAAGAAAGGGGAGGGGGGGGGGGGGGGGTGTGTTCTACAATCACGCATATGAGATGTTTATTCAAACAGTCAAAGATGTCTAATAGAAAGCACCGTACGTACAATGTAGTTTAAACTCAAAGTTCTATCTGAAGCGGACAAAAAGAAGTTAAGCAAGACGAAGATTTGTAAAAAAACAAAACAAACAGGCATCCTGAACTCAACTCTATCTGGCATAGTTAACATCCTTGAAAAACATTGCAAAACGGGAACTTGATTTAAACCAAAATTCCTTTAAACCAAAATGGCTTAGAAGGTCCCAAAATTGTCAATTTAAAAGAATTCTACTGCATATGGTGAGAATTCTAAATAAACTCAAAATTTTGAATAAACACTTACAGTAATATTATTGTCTGATGGACAATAAGGAAACTTTATTTGTTACAAGACTTTGATTTGTTCAGAAAAACGATTGAATTAAAAATTTTCTTTTTCCAAAATCAAGTAACTCCGTGTGTGCTTTTTACTTTAACACAAGCAAATAATTTTTGTAATACTTTAAAAGTGATATTTCTACACACTTGACAGTGGCACCTTACAATAATTGAGAGTCATATCTGCGTAAAAAAAAAACACCCCGGCTCATGGCTCTGCATAAAATAATACAAAATACAACATACACACTTTCAGATCAAAAAGGCCCACAACATGGCAAATCACAGACAGAATGCAAACTCAACAATCTAAACTTGTAATGAATTGTGACAAAGTGATACAACTTGAGCAGAAGGAATGTTTCTTAAGCTTTAACAAGGGAAAAAAAGTCATGAAGTATGATAACAATAACAACAGAAATAATTATAATACTTATAACAATACAAAACATCCCAAATTTAAAAGCTTTACTTTTCTTACTATGGATAAACTAGTAATAAGTCAAGACTCTTACTTGGAAAATGTGGCAAACTTATATATAGCCTAAGAAACATTCATAAACCAGAATGAGGGAATTTAACTTATAAACAAAAGGAAATTCAAACTTAATAAAATGGAAGCATATCATTATCTCATTTTGTTGCTATATCTCATCAACTTCCAACAGGAACAGGAAGAAAACGAATGATAAAGAACAAAGACAGAATCATAAAAAAGGGTTTGTAACCAAATAAAATAGTTCTGAGAACATCAATAAATAAATAGTGGTATGATACATACTAATTAATAACCATGAATGCTAAATAAAAAAAAAAAAAAGTTTGAAATAACTACATCAGACACTGCAACATATTGATAATTTTTTACTTTTTAATTCAAAGGTCAGTTTCATGGAGAACTATCGTAATTTACTGTATATTGCAGTGATTGAAAAAAAAAAAAGAAAAGAAAAAGAAAAAAAAGGGATCTCTCTAATGTTGTGGATCTAAGTACAGAATTTATTACAGACTAAAGCATCATGACTTTTGCATGGTACTGGTGATTCTAAAGTACTGGACAAACTTGAACACAAGGCCCACAATGAAGAACCACAGATTTCTTGCAAACTGGGACTTTGCAATGAGCACCCGCCACAAAATGACAGCAATCGTTGAGTTGAAAATATAACGAATAATTCGAAGTCTGGAAAAAAAAAAGAAAAAAAAAAAGATGGATTTCATTTTGACTAAAGTTCAGTTTAAATAATTGTGAATTCATGAATTAAAAGTGTAATTATGAGTTTCATATATTTCATAGCTTTATTATAATAATATTTATCTTTTCTTTGCTATGTATTCTAGCATTTCCTCCCCAGCCGATTAAAGAGAAGGAGATGACACTTTCTATAATGGATTTGTAAAACAGCTGAAGAAGTGTGTTGTCAACATTGAAATGTTTTAATTTTCCTGAAAAGTAGTCTAGAATTAAGTTTCTTGAAAAAACTTCTCGAATGATCTTCGCAATCTAGTTTGTTGTCAATTATCAATCCTAAATATTTGTAAGAATCTATTTGTTCTACTTTTTCATCTTTTATAAACAGTGGTTGTAGTGGAACCCTTTTTGTCTTAAAATCAATTATTAGCTCCTTGGTCTTTTTAACTTTCTATATTCCTCTTCATTTTCTTTTAGAAGACCTTGTATAATGGGATCGTCAGCAAATTTAATCAGAAACATTTCTTATAATTAGAATAATTTAGGATTATAATTAGAAAGGACAATAGACATACTTGCGAATATGAGCTCTAGCAGCAGGTAAGCCAGACAAATCTTCGTTTAGGATGTACTTCTTGGCTCCAAGGCAGTAATTTTCAATGTAGGTGGGCCAGTGGAGGGGTCTCGGATCAAAGTAAAATGTCTGTAAGTACCACAAATCAAGAAAATTCAATGACTGACTTCATCAATAAATAAGTAATTGTTACAACAACACCGAGTATGTATGAAGCCATTTTTTCAAGAGTAGGCTATAGATAGCTTCAGTAATGGTAGCAATTATGAAAATACACATCACAAAAAACAAAAGCAACCAATAAATAAAACAAACAACCAAATCCTTCCACAAAAAACCTTATCCCAAAACAACAAAGAACAAAATAATAATAAAAACAAACCCAAAGAGAAAAACAAGCAAAAAATGTACTGTCATAATATGGCAGCAGCACTTTCGACAGCTGCTCAAGAAATAAATCAACATTTAATTTTCATCTTGCGTGACTGAAATTGCCACGCATTTCAAAGAACAGAAATGAGAGTCTTAGGGCTGTGCTTACCTTGAAGTCAGCAGGAGTCAACTGACGTTTCAACATGTCATGATTGGATGTGGCCCATTGCCACTCGTTGCAAGTGAAAAATTTTAGACAATCAATAGACCGATGGAGCTTGTTGTACAGTTTGACCATTCTGATGAGTATGATTAAGTAAAATTACATAAGTAAAGCTAAAAAAAACAACAAACAACACAAAACCCCAAAAAACAAAGCAAAAAGTGACATGGGTGGGTGGGTGGAGGTATTGAGAAAATAAAAGTAATAAAGTGAAAAACCAAAAACAAAACGAAAAAAGGGTTGAACTTGATTGAAGAAGACATGAATATTTCCCTACCCAACTGACCAAAACCCATAAAGATGAAGAAATCAGCACAAACCTTGGTTTTTTCCCAATAAGAGTGTAGGCTACGTCACACATATAGGCTGGGATGAGATGGCTTACACATGTCCAGTAGTCATGTAAAAAGCTGAAAAACAAAACAGAAAAAAATAAGTATTTGAATTGTCCTCACTTTCTGGAGAGTAACTGATTCTCTTTCAAATAAAAAAATAAAAAATTGAACTTTATTTTCTGCAAAATACTTGATTCTCTCTTGCTTTACATCCTTATTGGTACTTAAAACTAGGTACTGAACAGCATAACTACAAAAACTACAAAATTGGAAACTTAAATGCCATACAATGACATTTGGCATTGCATATACTTAGGCCAAATAAAAACAAAAACAAACAAGAAACTGATACTCAAGTTGACTGAACAAGTAATAGTGTCAGTGGTCATTTGAATGCCCACATCAAATCAAAGGTATCTACAACTTGTTGAAGACTGCCCTGGTAACGGAAAATCAGAACAACTTGACAATGAATATTTGATCCAGGCATTTTAGTTTATTGCTTATCCCAGGATTTAAGAGCAATTTTGCAAGGTGATGTGAATTTTCAAATACATTTATGAATGATGGAATGTTCGGCAGCTATGCAATACTACGAAAAAGTGGATCACCTGTTGCTGACGATGGCCACATTTGGCCGCCTGAAACATCCCTCCAAGGGGATCTGTTTGAAACATTTGTTTATGATGCCACCTGTTGGATTTTGACGGGAAACAGATACATACAATAAGTCATCACACACTGGTACACATATGAAGCACATCCTTCATAAGTTTAAGGTATCAAAACTACCGGTGGACTCTTTCAAAATAAAAACTTGCAAATCCTCTTTGAGCAAAAATATTGACACCCATTCTCTAACACGTCTTTAAGCGATTCATACTTATAGGAGTTTGATACCATGAAATATCCCTCCCCCCAAAAAAACCCCAACAACAACAACAACAAAAAAACAGCAAACAACAAAGACCTAAAAAAACAAAACAAAAAACAACAGAGCCACAAAATAAAACAACCAAAAAAACAAAAAAAAAAGAAACAAGACAAAGCTCAACAACAACTCAGAAAAACCCAACTCTGTCAAAAAGGAAAAAAAAATAAAGGAGAGACCACACAATTTGTTTGATTTTCAATTTGTTGGTTGCACCCCTCACAAGGGAAAAGACCCTGCATACATGGAGAATGAATTAAAATGAAGAGGTAGTGATGGAGAAATGGAGAGATGGAGTGCCAGGGAGAGAGGCGAGGGATGGAGGGAGGGAGGGAGAGGGAGAGAGAGAGAGAGGCAGGTAGAGAGAAAGAGAGAGAGAGAGAGAGAGAGAGAGAGAG
>JBCHJU010131637.1:0-10423 GCA_039654505.1 Plocamopherus imperialis | reverse complement strand
TAGCCACTAGCGATGTACAGACAAACGCGGCATACATGAGACAAGCAGAAGACAGACATACGTGGAGAGGAATGGCCAGCAACGTGCAGGCAAGCACATGCCACAGGAAGTAAGTAAGTACTGTTTACTAAGCCCATGTGTGTTGACTCAAACCTTTATTTATTTGTGTTTCACCATTCAGGGTTCCAAATGAATAAATATATTATCATCTTACCATGCAGTGTTGTATTGCAAGCCTATAAATCAGTATTAAAACCTTTATTTATTTGTGTATCACCATCCAAGGTGCCAAAAAGAAAGCAGAGCTTCAGGGCCTGGGTATTCAAGTAGCTTTGGACGTCAAGTTCCAAGAGACAAAAACGGATTTCCTGACAGGGCTAGGCACGAGGACAGAAGCAGGGAGACCTGATTTCGATAAGGTAGAGATATTAATCGACTGATGCTAAATTTAAATTAATCGTTAATTTGTAATATGTGCCATTGAAAAAAAATCATGTCGATTTGTAATGTGTGTCTATTTAGATGTAGTAAACTTTAACATTTGTAATGTGTGCTACATTTTTTTCTTATTTAATATCTTTTTGTAATGACAATAATTGTTGATTTACTGTACCGGTAGATTTTAATGTGTGCAAATCTTATATGTACATATGCATACTATTAGTACTAACCATTTCAATGTTTGCCAATTTTAGAATTTCTATCTAAGCTTATATATACGTAATCGTGTGCCATTATTAAAAGAACAAACGAATCTATCCTGTCTGAACTTGGCATACAAAAAGGCTGGCTTGTCAGCACAATTAGTTAAGAAAAGAAGACTGGCATACTTTGGTCATATCAAACGGCATCAAAGTCTGGAAAGAAACATCTTTGAGGGAAAGATGCCAGGAAAAAGAGACAGAGGAAGACCAAAGCGAAGATGGAGCGACGACATCGAGGAAGACCTAGAGACAGACCTCTCAACAGCGGGATGCATGGCTATGGACAGAGCATTGTACAGAACGGCCATCATGAAGGCGACGCTCCTGAAGGAACATGCTACTTGAAGAGAGAGAGAGACAAAGAGAGATCGTGTACCGTTGCGCGGATTACCACAGGCAGTGAGGGGTTTCAGGGGGTTTCCCCAGAAGTCATGTTTCATACCTTATGCTTTCTTTTCTTTGGCGTATAAATTTGAATTTTAACCCAAAAATCATCCTCAGGGCCCTAGGAAACATAGATTTTTGCCGGAAAAAACATGCGCTTGCAATCAGTACATTTTATAATATTGCGCAATTATGTAACTTTTTGGTTAGCAAAATTAACCATTTCTGCAACTTTTCAATGCCAAAATCATACTCAGCACTCACCCAAAAAACGTTGGTGTACCTTTAAAAAGCACACATTTCGAGATGGGGGTAATACTATGGAAATTTACTTTGCCGTGGCGGCCCAGCCATCCCCAGCCCACAGTCCCTTTACCACCATTACTCTGTTATGGTACATTTATAGTGGCACTCATGATTTCTATAGGTACCTTAATTGAAGTGTGCATATGTAAAGCTTGTGTTCATACTGGTACGTACGATTTTTGCAGCTTGGCCTCTATAACAAATGGATACATAGAGAACGACAACTAAACACTGTTTATAGCAACAGCTATCTTATTGACATCGACAGGAGGAATCCCTGGCGCGTCACATGATGATCTTCATTTTAAAAATAATGCCCAGCTGTAAAAGTAAGGCAGTGGTTATGCGGCAGTCCCAGACTGCCGTATAATGATAATAACGAAATCTAAAGAAGAACTCCTGTTCACCGCTTCTCTGCTGTATCCTCAGACAACACTTGTGGTGCACTAAATTTCTTTGTTTTTGTTGTTTTGGTCACCGCAGTTGCTGGATATATGGCAAAGGTGATAGAAGACCCGTGTCCATTATAGGTTTAGTAATATAGCTAGGTTTCTAACAAATAAACAAGCGCCATATTTATAAAATAATTAGGAAATGAATAAAGATTTCTAAATTCTAATTCATACTAGCAACACAACCTTTACCTCTGATTTAATCACCATTAACGGTCAACAAGTTGACTCTTGGGTGACGACGGAAGAATAAGAACATAATGGAACATGAACCAATATATAGTATAGACGTACAGTAACCACATAGCTGTACCTGGACTGTCGTATAGCCCCAAACCCCCTGTCTCCATTCTGTGATGTCTCAAGACATTCATTGTTCATTACTAGCACGCAGTTACTGTGCACGCTTGTTGCTGCTATTATTGCTAGTTACCTCCCTTGGATATAAATGATGCATTATGGGACGGTGGAACAAGATATGAAGTGACGGTTTGGAGTTTCAGTCAATAAAACATGCTTCCAAGAACTAGACCTATATAACCTAGAATCAAGTAGGGCTTTGTCATAATAACAATTCAATAATATGTTGTTAGCAAGGAGAATGAACGTTACACATGTCCCTATCCCTAAACCCCTTCTAACTCTAAATTCCCAAGCGTCAGAGGGAGACTGTCAAATAGATCTGTGGCTATACAGCAGGGAGACTGCTGAATAGCCACGTCACAAAAGTAAATAGGTAGCTAGGTCTCTTTAGACTTGTCGGAAAATAAATTCAGCATGGAATGCAAACTACCACATTATCCCATATGCCAAGTAAAATTAGGGCCTGTCCCTAATTCCCTTTTATGCTTAGTGACGGCTTACTTTAATTTTCTTTTGTGATACATACATACATGTATTATTAAATGAAAATAGGCAACAAGCAATTGGCAAAAGACATCATGAATCAATGTTTCTCCTCCTGGCCTTAGTTTTTGCTCATCCAAGGAACTGGGGAGCAACACTGTATTTAAAATAGTCACTAGACTTAATTCCATTCAAGTATTTTACATGAAATGTCATAACGTTGTTGGAATCAGATTTTCAAAGTTGGAATCTCAATCTCTCTTTTCAGATGAGAAACAGCATTATAAAAGAAAATTTCAATCGAATGGAGATTCCTCCTCATAAGTCCAAAGAAGATGGCTGTTACTTTAAATATGCCCAATGGCGTTTAGTTATCGTTCTCTAGCTATCAGGTTACAAGTAGTTTTAGGTGCTTCACCTGTGAGTTTCTATGCAAAATTGCACTTACAAAGTGACAGAAAATTAGTATAAAATATTATTCACTGCCCAACTGACAAGCTTCACACCTAAAAATATGTGTCAATATAAACAGGGATTGCCTTCCAAAGGAATGCGAAAAGAAGAAACCACTGAACACACTTCACTTTATAGTGTCGCACGCCCATCTGAAGTGTGTCATTTACGCACTATTTATTTCTGTGCATACCATGCGACAGTCATAGGTGTGACAATGTGAAAAAACACATATAGAACATTTCAGCCGATACAAAAGAGGGAATTATGGTTATGCACATATTCTATAGGTACCTTAGACTAGGCAGACTCCTGCCACAAAACCTGAGCTGTAACTGACATTGTATAGCAACCGAAGTTTATAAATTCTAACAAAAATTTTGTTTGCCTGCCTTGTTCGATAGTTTGTCCACTCACCTCATACCCAGGGTCCAAGTCTATTCTTCATGAACAACATAGACTCCTCACTTGACTACAAGAGTATACAACAAGTATTGAAATATTTACTACCTCTCTTGACAACTCCACTGTCCCTGTTCCTTGTACGTTCTCCCCTCTTTTTTTACGTGATCTCGTTGTCTCATACACTCCCTTTTTACTCTTTAGACTACCTTCCTTCATTCGGCAGATTTTGATTTTAAACCACTTTCTAAACCACATTGATCTAGGCGATTTAAAGGGTGTACATCATTAAAAAAAATAAAATAATCTAAAAATGTAGACTGTTCTCAAACAGTTTTTTTCCTCCGCCCGGATTTCAATTATACCCTATTATTTAATGATTACTTATTTTACGCAGCACAATTTATAAAAATCCTATTTAGATAAAATTTAGATTTTTGTTTGACTGCAGTAGCACTTCTATGTGGAGCAGCATTTTCCATATTTGTTTCAATTCTTTTATGTTCCAGTTAAATCTAGCATTAGATTTGATCTAGAATTCTCAGCATTTCATCACAATTATAAGGTTAGTTTAAGAGGAGACTTTGAGGGTTCTAGACTTTATGAATGGCTTTAACTTAAAGTCTAATTTTCATTTATTTCTTTTTATTTTCCCAGCATCACAAACAGATATGGATTTCTCTTCAAAGGAAAAGTTAATGTATATAGGTTGATTAATCAACACTAGGAACAAAGTCTGTGTGTTGTTAACTTGATATTATATGCATGATATAGCACTGGAAGTGAAAGAAAAAAACTTGCTCACAAAATTGACAATATGGGCAAAAGCAGTAGATCCAAAAGGTTTGGAGCCTTCAAGCCCAGTCCAACCGGATTGCTGAGTGAGAAAGACTTGGAGATGAGCATGGAGCTGGAAGGTGATCATCTAGCACAGAATGTTCCAGGAGTTGTTGCTACAATCCTTGAAAAGGTACATTTCTTTAAAAAATATCTTTTCTAATGAAAGAGCCATCCGCCAACACATTGAAACCAACCCGAAGCTTTTGTGGTTTAGCCACTCAAACAGATTAAAACCATTCCCATCCTGGCCTTCAAATGAGATAATAATCAGGCTCTTGGCCAATGGCCATGTAAAGGAGATGGAGCCACAATGTTTTCTTTTATGATAACCTTAAAGTCAAAGTACTCAGAAATAAAATGCTTAAGAAGAGAGCATTTTCAAAACTTAAACTGGGAAACAGCAAAATAATTATTTAAAAAGTAAATGAGCAAAGATCATAATTCATTACAACCTTGTTAACTACCTAGTCTGTGTCCTCCCTCTGCTGGAAGTAGCCATCTGCCAGCCTTTGCCATTCCCTCCTGTTCCATGTTTTTCCATCCCATTTTGGTCCTACACATTGCTGGATATATTTCACAAATGTATTAATGTTCGGAAAGCAGTATTAATTAAGAAGGTGATGCACTTAAAAATGCAATCAACCCCAGATCATACTAGCTGTGATAAAGGAAACACATTTTTCATGTATAAATTCGAAACTTGTCGTTAAAAAACAAACAAACATCTAATTCATGCCATGAACTTTCCTTCCCCTCTCACAGCTTCAGGCTCCAAGTACAGAGGAAAGGGCTTGTGGGTGCCAAATGATGGCCAGCGTTGTGTGTCAGCCAAAAGCCATTGATGCCCTGCTGAAGCATGACATAATCAAGATAACTGGACCTCTCTTTCTGGATGAAAGTGCTGATGTTCAGAAAAATGCTTTAGGCGCATTGAGGTGAACATTCATCCATTGTCAGTGATTTATTTCTGTGTACTTTTTTCAAAAAATGAATCGTTTTACCAATTTCAGCTTTTCAGCATTTTGTTTCTTTTTTTGGAAGGATTTTCTTTTGCATAAGAATGCTCATTTATATATGAAGGGTTCAGTTACTTTCATTAGGAGTTATTGTGTTTTTGTTTGTAAAAAATTTCAGAACTGTCAAAAAAAAATTTGTCCCCTGTATGGTCCTCAAAAATCTGGGAACAGCCTGTAAAGAGTAAAGTTAATAATATGTTTATATTTTCGTGATTGTCGAAATGTATTTACCGGTTTAAAGCAAATTTAAACAGATAATTTATGTTCTGAAGTTCTCAAAATTTTGTAGAGGTTTGGTGAATCTTTGATGCTTAAAATCATTCTCCTTACATGATTGCATGCTGAATGATTGTCTACAAACATAATAAAAAATTTTCCCCTCTCTAGGAATATGAGTATCTTTGGTGAAGAGAAAGTTTGTGATTCAATGGTGAAAGAGGATATTTTGACTCCTCTGTCCGGCCTGATCAGACGGGTAACCTAATTTTAAACTTCAAATTCAAATTCAAATTCATTCAAATTCAAAATTTATTATAATTCCCTTGATTCTTTACATAATACATATAAAAACATTGCAAATAAAAATGGCTATCAAGCCCATGCTTTTTTCTCACCAACATAATAAGGAATATCACAGAGTTATAGAATATAAAATGAAAGAATATGTTGAACATATTAAGAATGTCAAACAGAGCTGGTTGTGACTCTTAAGTGTTCACAAAGTAAACATTGACCCTAGACATCATTGTACATTTCCTAAAATAACTATTGGTACTGTAAAAATGCCTATAATTAAAAAGATGAATCAAATAATGGGCTTTTCAAGTTTGCTGACTGACCTTCCCATCTCTGATGTTTGGGTGAAGACATGTAAGTATGGTATATATGGGAATAGCTATCATTCACTGTGGATATGTTGGTTGGATAAAGGATATATTTTGAATGTTTCTTGCAAGAAGGAAAAGGATTCAGTCAATGAAAATGATGAATAATGTGCAGTTGTGAATATTTAGTCAATCCGCATATCCTTTTATGATCAGAGAAGCATGAAAACGATAAGTAAGTTTATTTAGCCTCCTTCAATTTTTATTTATTTTGTTATTTAGTTTGGAAATGGTTGGGTACCTGAAAAAGAGGGAGAAAAACACTCTTCGACAGAAATTCTCATTGAGGCTGTGGATTTATCATCTAACTTATGGTAGGCCTGGTCAATACCATTATAAGTTATAAGAAACCATGCTATTTTTCAAATATTTTTTTTTCCCTTCTGATATTTTCTATATGTGTAAAGCACTTTGAGCTTGCCTTATCATGGAGTAAAGCGCTATAAAAGAATTATATATTATTGTTATTATCTTTATAAATTAGTTGCCCTTTAACTTTGATATTCAGTTACAGATGACTTAAAGTGTTTTACATAGCACTAAGCAAGTATTGCATTGAGCGAACATTAATATTTATTTGTGTAAAAGTCTTATGCATCCCATATTTCTTTATTTTAAGATTGGAATCAGAATGTGATGACCTTAAAAGGGGGAAAAGAACCATGATGTAAAGCTTCCTTTTTTCAATTTTATTCTATTTGAAACATTTCAGTTTTCTGTTACCTAAATTCTTTTTATACCTCAAACATTTCCTTTTTGATTATATTGATTTGTTTGATATTTCTTAAGGTTTTACTTTACACTCTAAGTATTTCTCTTCACAGTGAAAACAGTGCTAAAGCTTTGCAGCGATTTAATTCAGAAGAAATCATAACAGTTTTATTGCCAATGTTACAAGCGGATATTTATGGGTATTCTTTGTCTTGTGCTGTAGGTAAGGAAATCCTTTTGGCACCATTCTTTCTTTCTTCTACTCCCTTTTTTTCTAGAAAAAGTTTTTCAATAGAATGTTGCCATTCTTTCTATCCTCGTATTTTCTTCTTTTGATAAGAAGTTTCATATAATTTTTATCAGCCTTTTACAGTTTTATAAGGTCTATGTCAATAGTTTATTGATTAACTTAATGATATTTCCATTTATTTATTTATTTTTAATAGCCTCCTAGTGTTCCCATTATCTGTAGAATTACACCAAGTTTACCCTATGTTTTAATTTTTATCATTTTTATTTCGCTCCTGTTTTGTTTCAGCCCGGTGCCTGCATGTTGTCAGTGAAAACAATCCACAAGTTTTAAAAGTGCTTCAGCAGCCAGAAGTAGTAACAGGCTTAGGGAACATCATGATGGTGAAGCCCCCGCATGTTCATGGTGTTTTATTTCGAGTCCTGTCAGCAGGTAATTAAAAAATACAAGGAAGGCAGTTATTCACCCTTTTCCATCCACTCATGAGAATAAGTTGTCACTTTGAAATCAATCTGATGGTTGATTGTTCGCACAGCCTTGTGGATGCATTGCTGCTTCTGGACCTCAACCAAAACAGTAAACAGTTTGCTGAACCAACTGAAAGTTCTTTTCTTTTTCAAGGTGCTTTCAGATGTGATAAATGCATGACGTCATCTGTGTTTTTCATGACTGCAAAATTGTTACAGAGGATTCATAAGATGTTCTAGTCTTTTAATTATTAAAGAAAATTGAGAGATCTTTAGGGACTGCTTGTCCCTTCCACAAGAAAAAAAAAAACGTTTTTCTTATGTAGAAGTCATGTAAAAGTTACATTTTTGATCCTGTGTCTTCTCCTTTAATGCCACAAAATTGACACTGATTGAATTGTAATCAATCAACCATATTGTTTGTTGACTTTTATTGATGAGCTGTTTTAAATCAAAGAAATATTTTAATGAATTCTTTGTTTTGCTTGTTAAGACTAAAATCAGATAAAAAGAGATGTTTTAGTTCATATTAATAGATATTGATTTTCTTTTGATATCGATAGTTGTCAGGATGATTTTTTTTATAAAATGAAATTCAAGTCCTCAGAGATTAATTTTTAAGGCCTTCTTGATCATCAGTCTCAACATTTTCCAGAGGCAAATATCATATAACTTAATTACAATATGGTCGTGACTCATGCAATCTGTTCATCTGTTCTTTCTTCTCAGGAATACTGCTTAATTTGACAGACATCAACCTGTCACCATATTTTGATGGCATTGTTCAAATGGCCGGGGAAGTTCTAGACATGGATTGTCTACCTTTAATCCGCAGTGCTATGGACAGAGTGAAAGATTCAGCACAGGTATCATCATTAACAGCTTGTGAAAGCAATTCAAGTTATATGGTTTTGAACACACTCTGTTTTAAGTGAAAGAAGAAATCTTTTGAGGAAGCTCATCATTGCTTAAATAAAGGTCGGATGGTTGATTGTTAATATAGTTCACAATAAGCATTTGCTCCTCAAATTTATTTTATTTTTAAAGCTGTGCTTATGTGGTTATTTCTTTCTTTTTCATTTTTTTTAATACCTTTCAGTGTCAGGGTTCCACTGTCGGACCACTCTTTTCCAACATTCTCGGGTCATACACTTCTTTTTGTCAGAAGTTAATGTGAGGTTCCTCCTCTTTAAGTCTTCCTCTATCTCTCCCTCCCATCGTTTCCTAGGTCTTCATCTTGGTCTTCTTCCCTAGGTTCTATGAAATGAAATTATTTTACTGGCTCATTACAATTTAATTCCCCCCCCCCCCCCCCCCACACACACACACACAGGCATACACATTTACACACGCTAATGAATGAAAAAAAGAGAAAACTAATAAAAAAAAGGGGGGGGGGGGAGGGCAAGGCAAACAAAAGAACCCCGTCCCTCAAAGCCCCAATTCTTCCACCTCAGACAGACGATCACTGCTCTATGGCTAAATGAAATAATGCAAACCAACCCCACAACTTCCCGTATCCCACCTGCTCAAGCTTGAATAGTTACAAGGTACATGATGAATTGTTGTGTTGATGTCCATACAGAATGAGGCGTACGATTCTGAGACGGCCTGGCCGGAAGTGGACCAGCTCCTGTCTGCCCAGAGTACCAGCCTGGAACTGTTGGCCAACTTGTGTTGCTCGGATGGTAAGCAGCTTGGTCAGCTCGGTTGGGTCTGTCCAGGACAATGGAAATTGGTGATTGTTGGGGATAGGAGTTGCCTCGTTTTTGGATCTGTTTTTGGTATCGGTAAATCTCTATAAACAAAGGCTTAGTGCGGTGGCTACTCGAGAGAGACGATGGTAGCTGTGTTGGAGGATGGGATGGAAAAGTCGTGTTCTCCCATGGATCTCTCATTTTCCTGACCCGGAACGGTTGTAGGGGAAACATAAGGGGAGGACCGATGGGCCAACACCCTCCAATCCTCCTTGTCCACTTTCCTGATCAGGGTCATCGTGGTCCATGGACATGGGTGTTCAATGATTAAATGGGGAATATAAATGATGCTTTATCTCTGTACTGCTTGTGTGGGCCCATGAAGCATGTCACTTTCCAATTTCATTTTTAATAAATAAAAAAAGAATTTTTTATTTGTGGTGATTTCTTCCCGTGTGATTTACTTGTTCTTTCATAACACTTGTGATAGTCATTTTTTTGTATTTTCAGGTTTCATAAGAAAATGAATATTTAAAATATACATCTCTTTGGTAATCCATGATGCACTTCATGCATTTCAAGAGAGCAATTTTTCCTTCTGTTTTACATTAGATTGGTGGGTGACTCCATAGTTTTTCTTCTACACTCTCATTGCTAGAGTGGATGATGTTACGTTTATTTGATCTCTTTCAGCCCTTATATATGCTGCCCCTTTTTCTATGTACTCATTTTTATCGTTGATATTTGTTTATCATTTCTCTCACATTTTTATTTCTTGTTGCATAGATGAATGGGAGGAGATGGATGGGTCAGAGGAGGATGCGTCAGACGACAGCCAGGCTGGTGCTATCTGTCAGTCAGTAGACATGGAGGAGGGTGAAGTCAGTGGCACCTTTTTTTTTTCTTTCTTTTTTTTTTTTTTTCTTTTTTGGCTGGATGGAAGGGGGTTAAAGGGGTGTGTTTGTTTTGGATTTTCTTTGTTTTTGTTGGCTTTTTTTCTTTGCTTTTTCT
>JBCHJU010131526.1:0-10425 GCA_039654505.1 Plocamopherus imperialis | reverse complement strand
ATTTATCTAAAAGGATATTTCCAAACTTTTCTTCCCTACCTTGCACATTGTGTTACTATTTTTTCTTGGAAATTACTATTTTTTTTACCCTAGTGTTCGGATTTTTTACCAGCCGAGGGTTGCAGGTCTGCTTTGAGAGTTTGTAAGAAAGAAAAAAGGGACTGTCATGATGTAGTTTGTGTGGGAAGGAGGTGAGCTACGCGAGTCGTGGATGTCCTGCCTTGTCGGCGCACGTGAATGGAGGAATTCACAAGGAAAAACTGAAGCTTCGGGCAAGAAAATAAAGGGTTTTGAGATTTTGGATGGGGTTATTTTCAACATCTTTTTGTTTTATACAGTTGGAACTACATTGTATTTAAACCGGCCTACAATTGCCTAATTTTGCTTATTTTGCACATTTTACCAATTTCCGTGGGAGCATGCCCCCAACCCCACCCTCCTAGATTTTCAGTCTTTTTCTTGCCTGATCATTCCCAGCCCTGATAGTGTATGCATGAATATAACTTTTTATCTCCTCCTTCATGTTTCAGACAGCACGACGAGAAGCACGTAAGAAGTCATTCAAGGGACAGAGTTTCCCTGCTGGTAGTTTCTCAGGTTATGGTGGTGAGGACTTTACAGCCAAGGTTAGATACTACATGTCTTAGATTTTTTTTGACAAAATGAGTGAAAGATAACTCAATTTCAAATCTGAAAGTCTTTAAGTGTAGGGAACATACATTTTTCTTTCACTTGTAATTCATTTTTGTTGTTTGTGTTCATTTGCTGTCAGATCACAGCTCTTACTGCTTTGAGGCATTTTAGTTTATTGATGATTACGAACTTGCAGGACCTGATTCCCCTGACTTGAATGTAAATTCATTACCATATAATACATGCAATGGTAGATAATACACACCTCATATTTCAGGTTTTGTAAAAAAGTCTTAACCCAGTAGATAATAATCACCAGAATTATCAGCAAAAGAAAAATAACTAGCCTATGATATTGAAGTAAACATCAATGTTTCCCTTCCTAAGACCGATTGTTACCCAGTCATCAGGTGCCATTTGGTTTGTTTTTGTTCTTGGTGTTAAAGGCTTATTGCTGCCAAACTGTGGTCTCATTCTTCCCAACATATGTTGTTAAACCTGAATGTGTCCTGTTAAATGTAAAGGTGCTAAACATGGTACAGTGGTCATCACGTAAGAGACCGCCGTCTAAGAGGCTGGTTCGCCTTTAGCGTCTCCCATCTATTACTATTGTACACTGTTGATGCCTAAGCAAATCTAAGGGGTGAATGGGAGTGGCTTGCCGGAGTACCGTACTTGCTGAGCTTTCTAGTCTTTAAACAATAATATGTCTGCTGTCGTCAAACAAACAAAAATCGATAATGCACAGCCAGTCAACCAAAGGCGAGTCAGCGCATTGCTGGCAGCATAGATCTAGGCCGGGCCTAGGCTAGATCTTGCCCACGTGCGCGAGTGCAAGGCCAGATAAGCCAACAGGCCGAGGCGGTAAACTACAGGCACCATTCACTTTCCTTCTTTCGGTGGCCTGGCTTACCATAATGCGCGAAACAGTTCTTCATGAACAACAAAAGAAATAAATAAAAATTGACGTCAAAGATTGGAATACGTACTTTCCCATGCAAATATATATGCACATACTCCGGCACAATATATGCACTAAATATGTATGAATGATACATGACATAGCTTCATTGGGGAAGCTCATTTTTATAACCTATTTTCGATACTGGGTCACGCTACCTTTAAAACAACAAGCTAGGCCTACTTCTAAAAGGAAGAGCCACTTAAAGAAAAAAGCCGATCGTCGTGCGATACTACTAATTCATTGCGGCAATTCAATAAGGGGATGTAACCTCTTTGCAATGTACTAACATACTTATGGAGTTACATCCCTGAATGGGTAAAAATCGATAGTGCGAGGACGGGATTTTTTTTACCGCAATTGGGACTGCGAAGATAATGCGCACCCCCCACTTTGACACACTGAATTTTGGCAAAAAGTTGCGCATTACACACAAGTATATACAGTATAATAATTAATATTTGATGTGAATTTAGAATTGCTACATGTGCCGCATGCGCTAGGCCTATATCGCAATAAAAGTGAAGTCCGCATGAAGTTCCACCTTTTTGAAAATTTGGATTTAAGACCCCTGTAAAACACACCTCCGCTTTGAGGTGTTGACTTTTACATAAGAAGTTGCATAATATACACAGGTATAGGTGGTAATATATTGTATTTTACAAAACCTACCACTTACCACTCTCATAAGGAACGTAGAATCCATCATAAGTGTTTTGATTTTGATAACCAACACTGAACTCTAATCTTGTTTATCTTTTGCAGAGGCATGATGATGCATTCAGTCTTGTTGATGATGTGTTTTATGATGAACATCCAACTCGTCAAAGAGAGATAAAGTAAATTCCTACTTTTATTAAAATGATTATTTTGCATGTGAAATTTTACTGGAATAACCATACTCAGAATGTAAGGGAGAGGTCACATTTACGCTTTGAGTGGGATCTGTACTTTGGGGTCTGGCTCAGTAGCTGTCGTATTCTACAAATTCAGATTCTACTATGTTTCCAACACAGCAGAAATTTCTTGTAGTTGGAAAATTGTAATAAATGTAGGATGACATCCATAGACCCTCAGACCCCTAAAATGCAACAAACATCTTGCCTGACAACAGCGAGTTGCCACAAAATACATTTATCCCATGCCTGTTAGGAAAGTAGTCAGGAAACTAAGAAAAAAGAGAAAATAGAAGTCTGAGGTGCTCTGCATCACAAACATACAGCTGCAGGTGTTTGTGTATTTGAATGAATGATGACTTTGGTAAATGATGGAACACACTAAGGGCATAGGTCTATCAATGCACTATGTATGTAAAGTCCGTTATGGACAGTGTCCCTTGGAATTTAACATATAGCATGTTTGGCACAGTGCAGGATTTTTTTTTTTATCTGTGCATCGAGCAACTTTGAGGTGGCTTCTACATGTAAAATCTGGTGGGCAATCAATCAGTGTTTAAATAAAGCTTTATGATTATTCAATATGATACAAAAGCATGTGAATGTTATGGAATATTCCTGAGATATGGCAATTAAAAAATTAATTTTAAAAATAAAGCATAGCAAAATTGTTATATTTTTTATGCCAACTAATCCATTGATTAATTGTACGAATATGCCATATTAGTACATTATCTTTCATTCGATAGTTTTGATTTTCTAATAAAAGGTATAAAAAATTATTATTGTTAATTGTTTTGACAACAAAAAACCCATTATCTTTTGGGAAATGCTTTCTTGACATCAGTGCCATCTCTATATCAATCAATAAATATTCCAAAAATTAGGTGCCTTGAAGGTGGGTGAAATAATGATTTGAAAATTTTGATTTTGTGGATTTCATCATTTCTGATTATTTGTAATAATTTTGAGTCAATAAAACAAAACAAGAAAATTTGACATAAACACCTGTAAGGTTGGTTGCGAATCAATTTGTAAACAAAGCAACCAACTTTGTAGTTATTTAAGATATGTTAATAAGTGTATTGGTGCATTTTCCGTTGCACAAATGAAACCCTCTTTCTATCTGATGTGCCTTAAATGTACATGGATTTTATCAAATCATCTTTCATGTGTAAAAAAAAAATTTTATGGTTTCTTTGATTTTCCATAATTTTGCTAAGGCTGATTTTAAAGAATGTTTTTGAGCGATCATGTAGTATCAGGAAGCTTTCAATGCACATATACTATGAATGTATCTGATGGTACATATTTTATTCCGTTTCAAATTAGATTGCTGCATAAATAGGTAATGCATTTACTTGAATCAGTAATAAGGTAATTACATCATCACGTTTCTTGGGATGGGACTTTGTATATTGGAGTTTGGCTGCATTTGGAACTTGAATGAATGATAATATTCAGACTGGTCAAATTTTTTTATACACTGTCTTTTCCCATTAAGGGTACGTCCTGAACTTGCTGGTGAAGGAAGTGCTCCAGGTTGGAGAAGACGTCCTCCTCAAGCCATACCTTCAACCCCTGGAGACGATTTTGTTGATGCTCCAGACTTTGGTTTGAGTCGAATCAAAGACAAGGTACAATATTTATGGTATATTTCGTCCTTTCTGAAAGAATAAATACTTGTGTGTGAATTTATGAATTAATTTTATTAAAATCAACTTTTGTCTTGAACTTGTACTGCATTTGTTGCACTTTTATATATTTATAAGACATGATTATCAATTCAACAATTATGTTACATACTTTGAATAGGAAAGACAGATCACTCTTCTTTATATGTAATTGTTACCTCTGCTGTCATTTTAGGTAATGCAGACTGCAATGCAAAGAGACAAGCGCCAGTTTGGTATGGGCATTATAGGCAGACTGACCAGACGGAGGTTTAGGAGTGCAGTGATGACAAAAGATGTTAGAAAGCAACTCAGCAATCTGGATGATCACAGGTAACATCAGGCTATTCGTTGAATATCAAATTGCCACCGTGGAGATTATAATGTAAGGAAAGAACAAAAAAGTTAATGGTTTACCACAAACATTATTACTTTTCACTTTTGGGTACCAATGATCTTGGGAAAGGATACTCTACTATTTTCCTTCTACTTTTTGATGAGGAGGTAAGTATGTGCGCAGAACAAAAGAAATTTATAATGATTCTTATGTAAATATTTGTATAGAAGTGAAGTTGATTGTTCATGACTAAATTGTTTAGAATGTGGGATTTAAAGGTTCTAAACATACACATGAAATGACAACTTTTATATTTAACTCATTATGTCCAGCGAGCCGAGTGGCTCGGCTGGGTGGTGTTCACAAAAGACCAGCGAGCCGCGTCGGCTCAAGAGAAAGACAATCTTTATTCTTGCAGAATTGCTTTAATTTTGCAGCATTAGACCTATTTATGGTAGTAACACCATAAATAGACATTTCTTTCACTGAAAATGTCGGAGACAAGAACTTAAATGCATTTTATGAGGTTTTCTAGTGTGTAACCTTTGGCACTTGTCTGTTTTCAGTGTGTTTTTTTTCTCAATTTTTTCCTCATGGATTGCTCATAATTTATGCCTCATTTCTGGAAATATTCATATTTGATTGCTACTTTTGGATTACCAACTTGTTTATAGATTATGAAGGAACATTTTTTCTACTGTGGTCATTGATGTATCTCCCAATGCTGATCTGCTATGGTATTTTGATTATAAAAAATGTTGCGTCAATTTCTTTTCTCCCTTTTTACTCTTTGCCTCTGCTATCTTTTTACCCGCGACACATCAACCAAACATAAAACAAACTACACTGTCAGATGCTGAATTAATTTGTGAGCACATACATACCAATTACCTTGCTGTAACTTTGATATTCAAAAAAGTTATGTCCATTTTTCTGACCAACCCCATTGAAAAATATGGGGGGCTTGTAACAGGATACGGCTGAACTGAGAACCCTCTACGGTCATGAAGAGTTAAGAAAAATCCAGCATTTTAAACATTCATATAAGGTATTCACCAGGAATACGAATGGGAATTAAGATAAAAAAAGTTATTTCTCTTTATTTATTTATTTTTTAAAATTTGTCTTAAAATTCTTTTCAGGCCATATTTTACGTACTGGGTAACATTTGTGCAAGTAGTGGTTTTCATTGTATCAGTGGCAGTATATGGCATTGCCCCTGTCGGAATTGGCACTAACGAGGCTTCTGCTGATGTAAGTATTATAAGTCTACAAAATAACTGACAGTCAGCTGAGTTTTCTTGTCAATGCTCCCAAAGTAATTCCTTCTAGTATTTTATTATTAGTATTGTACATTTAATTTTCAGCTTGAAATCTTCTGTATTTTGTATGGCTTGGGACTTAATTGGACAATCTGAATCTATTAGGGAAATATGAATGCAATTGACTATCATTTGAAAAAGGAGTGTAAAGGTATGAGCACCAGATTTTTTTGTGATTGTTTTTCTTATTGAATTCCTCAAGTGGTAATGTTGCTTGTCCAGTATTTGCTTTGAAAAGAATGGTTACTTTATTTCTAGTTCTTTCTTCTATGAGTGGCATCCGTAGAAATTTTTCCATGTTTAATTTTGCGTTATGTTGTGTGTAGAGTTGTAGTTGTTGGTTATAAATCTTTTTGGATTTTAAAACAATTTCTTTAAATCATATATTTTGTTTCGATAATGTGGATCCTATACACATCCTGCATGTTCTAACATTGGTTTTGCAAAAAGTTTTGAGGCAATTGTTCTCTTGTTTGGTTTCTTACATTTGGCATGGTGTTGATCTTTCCATTGTCTTATTCTTTTCAGGCCATATTTTACATACTGGGTAACATGTGAACATGTAGTGGTTTTCATTGTGACAATGGCAGAATATGGCATTGTCCCTGTTGAAAGACAAATAAGACAAAGACATCAAATATTACACCTTTTTCTTGCCAAATTAAGGAATTAGACAATTAATTACACATGTACACCAAATATTACACTTTGTTCTAGCCTTGTGTGATGTTTCACTGACTTCTACACTTATTGTCTGTATTAAAATTTATTGAATATGCCAAATGAAGTAATGATGGCTTATGAGGGGCATTTCAATGGTGTGGATTTTTAACAAGCTATATCATCAGCTTGTTTTCTAATTTTCTAATTGAGGCTTGATGTACTGTTGATCATGCCATCTTAGAATTCGGGAGGAGGAAGGGCTCATATATTTAAACCTAACTGTACTGTGCTGATCCCCAATTCCTGAACTCCTCCTTTTACAGTAGTGAATGCCAACTGCTATTTTATACCTAAAAACTTCATACTCCTTACAGATTTGAAACTATTTGCTTTTAGGGTAAATTACAGTTGGTGTTTGTTTTTTTTTTCATTTTTATTTGGGGTTTGGGTTTTTTTTCAGCTTTTTTTTTCCAAGTATTTTGTTCATTTTTGATTACTTGATGTATCCAATCAATATTAAAATGATGAAGATAAATAATTGCGTAATATAACTTTTAATTCATTAGGTAAGAATGCCAAATTTGGCCATTCAGAAAGAGACCCACCTTGAGAGGGAAAACCTGTGGATTGGACCAAGACAGGTATTCATAAATCACGAGAGAATTATCAATATTTACAATGTGTCTTAAGAGATCATTTACGTCATGTTTCTTCGTTTTTCAATCATAAATCCAATCATGTTTTTACCATGAAAATTAATTTTATTGCTTTTTTTTTGTGTATTTCTTTACATTTTATTCTCACTATGAAAGCCATTGGTTTGCTTTTCAGAGAACTAATTACTGAAATCTAATGTAATAAAATTGATTGCACTAAGATTAAGATTAAAATTTTAACTTTCTGCTGTTTAAAAGAGCTAGAACTAGATCTTGAAAACAAGGAAACAGAAAACTACTTCTGCAAGCAAGTTATATTATTTCATTCATATGTAACAAAATTTATCTACTTCTCCGTTCAAAATGTTTGACGATATAATTCTTTTTTTTTTCTTTACTTAAATAGGCTGATTTAATTCATCTTGGTGCTAAGTATTCACCATGCATGAGAGTTGATGACAATTTAAATGAAGCAATCGGATATGACTTGGCAGAAGAAAGGGATTCTGCATGCTGCATTAGAAATGATGGATCTGGTTGTGTCCAGACTGTTGAATCAGGCTGTAGCGTGAGTATTTCATTCTGATACACTTTTCTACTTTTACTGCTGGCTACACAAAGCAGTTCATTAATATACTTGACATCAAATCTGAAATATAGAAGAAGTGACAATTTATTCCATGATCTTTCAACTGAACTTTGGGAGTAAGTCAAAAAGGGTGTTAAATTGAAAATATCATCATCATCATCATCATCATCAATGCCTTTTCACCCTATGCCAGGGTATAGGTCAGTAACGACAGCCCTCTAACTATCTCTTTCTCGTGCAAGTTTCTACAGCTTGTTCCAGCTGTATCCTCCCCGTTTCATGTCCTCTTCCATGCACCTCCTCCATGTTGTTCTGGGCCTGCCTCTCTTCCTCTGGACCGGAGGATTCTATTTTAATAACTGCCTCATTATGTTTCCTGGCTCTTAATTTGAAAAAATGACAGGAAATATTTGTGTTTGAAAGTTCATTGTTACATAAAAGTTTGCTTGTTTTCAATAAAGCTTAGCATTAGGTACATCACATTAGTCCATTCTTTATAGGCTTTAATTATGAAAGAGTAATAAAATCCCCAAATGGACTTAGAAATGTGTTTGTATTATGTAAGCATGGTCATAAATTCTGAATACTGATAAAACTTAATAACTTTTTGTCATAAAGGATTATTTTGTTGCAGTTCTGTACTGCTTTAAAACTTCAGTCTTTTAAACTTTTGTTAACCATAATTGTCGAAATGAATTCTCTCCCTTCTTTCCACCTTTTCTTTTAAAAGCTTTCAAAGACTTGTAATTTTGGTGTTTTTAGAAAATTTATGACATTGTCAACCAGTCATAGGTGTTTTGAGGTCCAAAGCATCCCACACAGTAAAAAATGAAAAAGCTTTTACAAGAAATTGAATCTTAGTTTTGACTGGCACGGCAGTGTTGTAAGTTTATGGGCACATGCTTCATATTTTCAACTTTAAATGAATGCAAATATAGATGAAAGGTAAAAAGTACGTCTAAACGATAGTGAAAGAGCATCAAGCGAGTTTTGTTCGTGACACTTTACATTCCTTCTCCTAAATGTATATAAATCTAGATTAAAAAATTCCTGTGGGTAATTTATATAACGAAACAAGAACAATTAACTTATTTTGTGGAAAGTGTTCTTAAGCTATCTCGCTCATTTTATCTTTGGCTGCTTGACTCTCAATTTTAATGCATACATACATATATATTATATATGTATAATAATGCCCATATATATATATGGGCACAATATACACACATTACATATTATTATGTATTATCAGTGTGTGGATGAAAGCCACTACATGGAAAATCTATCAAATCAAATGTCATGCAAGTTGTACAGAAACATCATGTCCCATAGGTTTTTATCACTTGAATTCTTAAATGAATTTATATTCTTTGAATTCTTTGTATCAAATTCTAACCAATTCAATAATTTTGCCGTTCTTGATATGAATGAATGTTTTCTGACCTTAGTGTTAATACAATCTATATAAATTTTTAACTTAGCACCTCTAATTATTGTGAGAAAATTTGAAAAACTTATTGGCATCCAGATCATCAATAATACTACAACACTAGACATGACTGAGTTGTTCTGTTGGTGAAATGAATTACACAGTAGGTTAATTTGTTTCTTTTTATTTTTCCATGATTTCGCTACTTATTGCAGAACATTTTATTGCCGGAATTTCTTCTTTTTACTGTTGCAGAGCATTTTGTCACGCTGGGATAAATGGTCGGTCTCCAATCCAGGTCCTCTTATCTCCAATTCAGGGCCTCCTGGTTTGAACAGATCAAGGTTTAGTGGAACTGTGTGTGGTCAAGATCCCAGGTTGGTTTACAGTAACTGTTGTATTGAGATATCATAACTCTAAATTATTTGTCGGTGAAAGAAATTTGCTATTTTCAAGAAAAGAAAAGGAGGGAAGCGAATCTAGTTAAATAATCCATTTGAATTTTAATGTTTTAAGATTGAAAGATTTATCCTTTTTTTTTTCCTCTGACCATCAAATAACAAGCAGGAAATTACCATAATGTAAATGATACAAGGAAAATAGGAAAAGAGTAAGCAGAGATCTATAAGATCTTGAAAAATGTTCAGTTATATGAAATTCTCTGTTTCCTTTTCTCAATAGATACTGCAATAACCCATCCTCAACACCTCCATTTTTATGGGCTGATGATATCACACAGTGGCCGGTAATGCTTTTAAAATTGTTTTCCCTGATGTTGTGTTTAGCTTTTGAATTTGAATTAGCTTCAGTGTATACGAGTAGTGTTATCAGAAAGTCCTGTATCCGATGTTTCTTTTGTGAAATATTTCTGTTAAACATCCTTTCGTCTTTCATCTAGAGTTCTTATTCTTAGTTTCTTGGAATAAAGCTGATGATGAAGTACAGACTTAGAGTCTCACTTATCCAAACTCTTCTGTTTCTAACAATTTGTTATGATCATCGAATCTTTTGGATTAAGGAATCAGTAAGACACCTGATGTCACTCTCCAGTTCAGATTCAAATTCATATAATGTTTACTTTCCAATAAGAATTTTTGCTCAGTCAAATCAGCTCCTAGATCCAACCAAATAAAAAAAAAAGTATAGATCAATTACAAGTTGCATACAGTCAAACCTGCCCATAACGGTCACCCAAGATCACACACAAATGTGACCGTTATGGACAGGTGGCCATTATGAACAGGAACTGCCCTCACCACCTGCCCC
>JBCHJU010131415.1:0-10427 GCA_039654505.1 Plocamopherus imperialis | reverse complement strand
ATTTCACATCACTATCTTGACATTTGACAAAATAAATCAGTTTTTTGTCTCTCCTGAAAAGTGGTAAAAAAAAGATATGCCTTTATTCCATGACACCCGCGAAATGAGGGTTGTGTAAAGACTGGACTCGTGGGGATGGGACTACATAGGCCTAATGGCCTACTGGGCCTTCTAAATAAGCCTAATATGATGTGACCAGTTACCTCCCATGAACCATGTCTAAGAGGCCGCTTTTTTTGTCACCCGTGGACCGGTCTCTTACGCGGAGACCACTGTACCAGTACTATAGACTATACTACTGTGATAGATCTATATGATAACGATGATACTGATTGCCCATATACCGTGGTCTATAGTAATAAAAAAGAAAACAGATCCATTGAATGGCTAGACTTGAAAATGAAATGATATTGTGTATCGACTGGAAATAACGTTATACCGTGAATGGCCAAAAGCTTACCTTATTAAGCGCATCCCATCAGGTACTTCAAGCGCACAGTGCGCTTAATAGGGATAATATGGTAGATGCAAGTAAAAATTTGATACATAAAAGGCATGTGAAAGTTTTTGAAAATTCTGGATGCTTCCTTAAATATAGGGCATATATAATAAAACAAATAAGTTTGAAAATGTTAGCAGTTATATACATGAGATGGACGACTTTAGCCTCTCACACCTGATAACTGTTCTACCATTTTGCAATGGTTTTTTTTCTGTAGGCCACACTGTACAAGGCATAATCACTCTAGAGAATGAAAACTGCAATATGCATGCAGCGCCATGTTCATACAGTCTGGCCATGGGACATTCAAAGGCAAAACAATACAATTTTTTATTTCCATCAATTATACAAAAACTTACAATTGCAATAAATAAAACTCTGCTCTTGCCCCCACTAAAAATACAAAAAAAAAACAAAAACAAAAAAAAACCAATAATAAAAGAAAAGAAGATACAACAAGCATGAATTGAGGAAAAAATATCTACACAACCTTTGCTCTTTGAAGATCTTGCTCTCCACCAAGTTGAGCCTCAATAAGATGGTCACAATGAATGGTGCTTGGTACAGCGACTTTTGGCAAACCACTTGAAATAAACTGAAGCATTGCCATCTGAAAGAATGGAAAATAGGTGTGATGAAAATCAAACTCATTACTTACAATAGATTAAAAGTAACCTTAAATCGTGTATTAATTATGAAATTTTCAGTCCACTATTCTGCTCAGAAGCCTTACATATTGTAAATCAGAAAGCAGAAAGTAGGAAATGGGTGGACAATACAATACAAAAAATCTTAAAGAAATAATGAGATTTAGAAAAATAAATAGAAGAAATCACTCTAAAAAAAACAAAACAATAGCAACATACTGAAAGAAACAAGAGAAATCATTACCTGAGCAGTAGCATCTTGCATAGCCACACGATCTGGTCGGAGTTTCAAATAGCTAGAACCTCTGACAATATCCTGTGAGAATAGAAGACATCAGTAAATATATGTACTAAACAAAACCAAAATGAATTCACCCTTCTCTAAGGATATATCAAACTTCAATTTTAATAGATAAGAAAAATTTAGGACCCCTTAATTCTCCTTCTAAAAAAGAAAACAACAAAAAACAAAACAGGAATTTGATTAGTATCAATCAGAAAAAGCTTATAACTATAGCATGTAAAAAAAATCAATGATGTATTCTAAACCAAAGTACAAGGATGAAACTTGTGAGATCACACGGGGGGGGGGGGGGGTTCAAATGACTGGTGACAGTACTTATTTCACAATGAATACGCTAAAAAAAAAAATCTTTCCACAAGAAATCCAGACTGTAACTTCAAATGAATCTATTATGATTAAGATTTGGCTTCTGATTAGGGGAATATCAGCTCAAACGAAAGGTGGGAGCTTAACTGTGAATAGAACGTTTTGTACTTATGCACTGTGGATGATCACAAAACAACAATACCATTTTCAGTCAAATTTTCATTTGCAAACACAGTCATTTTCATTGCAGCATTTTTCCTGATAATTTTTTATGAACAATGTTTCACATGTCGCCTGAATAGGTATGAATCCTACAAAGGGTGTGCTATCCCTTTGAGTCTTTTAAGTGATATGAATTAGAGTATCAGGGCCTTAGAGTATTGGAGATGGCTCTGAGAGTGGAACAAAATTTTTAATCATACTGACCAAAACACAACAATATTATTATCTTCTGGTCAATTTTCCTTTGCAGTCAGTCATATTTGTTGTAGCTATTCACCTTACAATTATTACATGTCTCAATTTCAATATCAATGGAAATGTATTTTAGAAATTTATGGTCTATAAACAGCTATACAATTCTACAAAGTGAATAAGAATAAGAGGATTCTACTTCTTCAGGGACTTAGATTAATATTCAAATTCTATGTCCAATGATGCACCAACGGTGCAATACTTACTTATACCATGTATAAAATACAAGAAGACATCACAAACCTGATTTTTAGGGTCATCTAAATGGCCATATAAAATTTTCTCTGACAATGTGAGAGGACGCCCCAATCTAAAAGAAAAGAGACAAAACAATTTATAAAGCAACATTTAACGCTAAAGAGCAAGCACTGAATAAATTAAATTTCCTCCAAACATTTTGTGAGCTATATATAATAATAGTGAATGGTGAGGCACTTATTTTAGATCAGTATGTTCTCACAATCCGCAGGGATTAAAATTCTACAAAAATTACAAACGTGAACAACTGATACCCGAATCTTAATCAACAGACTGATTGAATTCACATTTTTGAGTAATTTTTTAATGCTGAACTAGATCCATCATTTGTCCTTCAGCAGTTCTGGGCCAATCTAATGCTGGCTTTCACAGCCATTGCTTCCGAAGCTTTGGCAAAGTCAATTTATAAACAATTGGATACTTAGACTTAAGACAAACGTGATTTTGTTGTAAGCCTGATGCCCAACGTAGACCTAGATATAGAGAAAATTCTAGATTAGAAGTCTTAATGGACCCGATTAGATTGAGATTTAGATCTAGATTCTAGATGTCATTTTAGATCGAGATCTAAATCTATACCTAGAACCATTATAGACTAATCTGTACCATTTTGCACCATGGGAAAAGAAGTGGACAGGAGGCAGGAGAGTCTCAAAAACAAATCATGTAATAGATCTAAAATTAGAATGTAGGGTTTATTATAGTCCTGTTTGCAGCAAGTGTGATTTGCTTGGTGTCTCATGGTTGTTTTTATAGTCAAATTATCATAGCCTAATATGTAGCTTGATTCTAAATTCTCGGTTCGTAAAGCAGGCCACCTTGCTAATCACAAATAAATTTAGCTAAGATACTTATACAACAAAAATTGTGGCTTTCTTGCTTTACTCTTTTATTTGTAAAAATCAAAGTTAATTTCCATTGCTGAATCACAAGTCAAAAAAAAAAAAAAAAAAAGAAAAAGATGAACTTCCTGAATTGACGTCAACTATGACAAAAAGGGTTACCAAAGGTCTCAATTATATCTATTTTTACCCATACTAGTTGAATTCCCGCGATGTCGCGAGATAAAAATTTTAAGTCAATTGACTTGTTGGCTTTAAAACAACATAGTTCATGTGGTTTAAAAAAAAGGGTCATTGGAAGCTTGTGCTGCCTTACTGCAAATTGTAAACCACTGTAGATTTTAACTCTAGACCTAGCTACATACAGTTGACCATGAGTAAAATCTGATTGTGGATGATAAATCCCAACAATCAACATTGTAGTTTGACCTTGTGACTTGTTTATTGTCATGGCATACAATGGTTTTTATTGAGAACTGTCTTCTAGTGAGTGTGTGTGAATGGGAGACGACTGCCTTTAGTTGTTGTGAGAGCTATGCGTGGAATGAATACAATATGACTCTCCATCCCGTCTTCTGATCTTGTGCTGTGAAAGGCCCTCGGCTACATTTTTTAAGCAAAATTCAGGAGAGGTCATTGGAATATATTTCATCTGAAAAATCTAATTTTGATTTGATACAGCTGCTATACTATTCGTTTTTTGTTTTTTTTTAATTGAATAGGGGTCATGTCCCTGCTCTGATGTATAATACTTTCTGAAAACTCGTTTTTGTAATTTTCAAGTGACTGAGTAGATCTGCAGTGATGCGCAAAAATTCCAGCAGGGGAGCCCACAATGAGCACTAATTAATAAAAAAAAAAAGAAAGGGTAGCGAAAGGTTGGCAAATCAACTTCTATTTCTACGAACTTGTGCCTTGTTGTCATTGTCACTGTAATTAGGCACATGGAATTCCAGCGGAGGTGGCCTTGCTCTTACTAACTCATTTTTAAAAATCTTTCTTTGTCTTCGTCCATTCTTCGGCAAAAAGACAATGAAAACGCGGAACTTGAACTACACCTGACTTAATTGACGTAATCGCTTTTCGCGTCTTGTTCATCGGAGCAGGACGCCCTGTGCGGTTTTGAGCGATGGGTCTTATTATGTTTTCAAGGTCTTCTTATGATTTGAACAACATGGGTCGAAGCAAATGAACATGTTCTTTTGTGTCTGCACACATAGAGCATGTAGCTAACACCATGTAGCGTGGGGGGAGTAGTGTGGCCCCGCACAAGAGAGACAAGGAGTGTTCACTTTTCTATGCATGTTTAAAACTTGTAGCATGCCGCGTTCAACGTAATGAAATAGGTCTGACACATTAGATCTAGACAATTTCGATGGGCACCAGAGAAAGTTTTTACAAACACGGGATAATTTTTGATGGAAAAATAAGACAGGAAAACTTGGCTCCACTGAGACATGAACCCGGGACAGTGCCGCCGAATCGCCTCGCCCAAGAGTAGAAAAGTGTCCTTACCGACCAAGCCAATACACTCCTTGGATAGCATGTAGCATTCGGCTCTATGGTCAGACAGCCTAACGGACAGCAATCCCCAAAATGAGCCCTAACCTTAAAGACGCATCAGTTGATGAGGAACGCCAACACAACATGTACGGGGAAACACAATTGAGTCATAACTAGGTTTCCAAAAATACAAAGCAGTGCCATCCAAAGAATCCGCCTCTATCTTTGTAACATTGTTGTAATGGAAAAAAACCTCAAACCATAACATTTTACTTTTCATGACAACATTTATAAAGATAGAGGCTGATTCTTTCGGTGGCACTGCCTTGTATTTTTGGAAGCCTAAAGTCATAGCGTTATATCGGACGAAGAGGGAAAAATACCTCACTCTTAGTCTTTATTATACCTGAAAAAACTCAGATAGCTTAGTATTATTATCAACGCACCTAGCGTATTTTACTATTCCAGTATTTTGATATTTAGTGTTGTAGGCTACATACGTTTCTGCTTGAAATCCTCTGTATATTTACTGTACGTTAAATTGGTAGAGATTTTGAGACTATTCCACAATCTTGATGTATTAGAGAAATATAAATGACTAAATACTTCGATGCAGGCTGTGTTAATGTTTGAGCACCAGATCTTGTGTGGCCATTTCTCATATTGAATTGTTCTAGTGGTAACATTGCTTGTCCATTGATTGCTTTGATAAGAATAGTTACTTTATTTCTAGCTCTTTGTTCTTTGAGGGGTATCCACTGTCACTTATACATGTTTATTTTTGTGTTACCTGTTGTATTGGTAACAAATCTACCTTCCAATATTTTGGACTTTCTCCAACTCATCTATTTGGTTTTGACAATGTGGATCCCATACACATCCTCCAAATTTTAAGATTAGTTTTACAATGGTTTTGTAGCATTTATCCTTGACATGTTGTGGGCAGTCATTGATGTTACGTGGTCACCTTACAAGGTTGTAGTCTACAAGAGATTTGTTTAATTACTTCTCAAGGGCAGCCCAGAGAGAACACCTTTTTGTCATAATTTCCAATCCTGTTATACGAACTCAATATGGTCCATGCCAGGGCTCAATAAAGGATAATAAACTCCTTTTGGGAGACGCTCCTGAAAAGAGGTCAATATTCGGCAATAATTGCAAAGGTTTTCAAAGTTGACACCTCAATGTTGTGCTAGTCCTTAAACATCAAAGAAATTCACCGCTTTAGAAAAACTAAGTCAGGTTTTGTTTCTTTTTGTTGTTGTTTATTTTGTTGTTGTTGTTGTTATTGTTGTTGCTTTATACATGCGCATCGCGCTGTATCCACTTAATGTGCTCAAAGCGCTTTACAAGGTCCCCAACCAACAGCAACACATAACACTGAGGACGAGACAGGATGTCTGTTAGGCGGCAGTATAAATTTTTCGGACAGGGACAACGCTGTTAACGGCCAGGTACTCATTTTATACTTAAGTGGGGTAAGAAATTGTGCGAAAAGAGCCTTTTCCAAGGACTCAATATCGCGCCCATCGTCGGGACTGGTACCTCTTACCCGTCGGTCTTCAGCTCAAGTGTTTACCTCTAGAGAACGACGACGCACGAAATTTTGGGTAGCTTTGATCCCTAAAAGTATAACTTTTACCGCCAAACTATCTCCAAAATATTTTGGTCACTGAAAAACAACAACAGCAACAACAGCAACAACAACAGCAACAACAACAACAACAACAACAACAACAACAACAACAACAAAACAAAAAACAAAAATGTGTGCACAAGTTCAGGATATTTGAGGAGAACGTCGGCAATAGTTTGTGAGAAGACTGCAGATTCATGTAGTTCACATAATATTATTTTACTGTACGCTTGGCACGTGAGGCATCAATATTACCTATCGTGACACAAAGAGATGTATATCATCTTCAAATCTAATTAAACTGTAAACCATGGATTGGCCGGATTCAAAGTTGCACAATGAATAGAATTTATTTTTAAGTCGGTCAAAATAATCGTTATACTTTTTTAAATTTTTATCTCACTTCAATTTCAATGTTCATAATTTGTCGACATAGATTCGTGAGTAACGTTTTGTAAGACCTCCCCCCCCCCCCCCCCCCACCAACAACAACATAACAAACAAATAAAAAAAACCTAGTCATAATTACAGTCACGCCCTTATCGACATAGACACTTGCGTTTTTCCCAAGCCTAAACTAGTTTATTTAGTAATGTTTTGAATCTTTTTTTCCAACCTGGTTAATTTTGTTACCAATAAAATACACTGAAACGTCCTCATTTCATGATCGACAGTTATCCGTCACGATCTCCTGTCCATAAAAGACATTATATTTGAAGCCGTCTTGCAGAGTTTTCACAGGCCTTGGAACCCCTTAAACATCAGCTTTTGTAAGTCTTATTGACTTCATCACTCGTCATAATATTTTAGTAATAATTATGCAATAGGATTACAACAGTACTATAATAGCTAGTATCCTAAAATAAAGAATCATCTACTGTGACAATAAAAGAAACATGATTATCATAAACACATGAAGTTATGTATTCATTTTAGCAATACTAGGATGATTCAATTCAGTCTCAGTCTTCAAAAATGTCGACGAACTCAGTTGAACGAAGTAGTCTTATGTTTCAATTTTCTGTATTTATGTCCTTTACCTTATTTTCGAAGTTAAATTCTTCCTCTGGGTGTACTAATGAAATATGAATTACTCACAACATAATTTGAAGATGGCAGAGAAAATCTTTGAGTCTCGTGGAACAAATTTTCATATTGCACTCTGGTCCTCTGGAGCGTTCATCAAGACCACATCAAGCCCAAGAATAGAGATTGAAGCTGTGACGAAAGCACTGGAATGGCTTCATCAGAGCTCGACATCTGCAAAGTATGCTGCTGTCGTCACAGAGTAAGGGTGGTAAACCAACGATACATTAAAACCATCAGTAGACAGACTTTTTGTTGTTTTCTGAAGCGGGGAACGGAGCACTTATGGCGGTGTTCAGAGTGCTGTTTTGTTCTTCTGTTTGACAAGCAACAAATAACAAGGAAAAGATGAAATACACAACGTTTGCTTTTCAGCTGTGAAATATTCATATTACACCCTTTAGGCGAAACCTGCACGTGTGCACGCGTCACTTTTTCTAATCACATAGACTAGGTTTTGCCGACACGTAACGCCCAGCCAGTCCGCCAAAAATACACTTAGAAATGGTAGGCGTGGGCATGCGGGGCGAATTTTCATTGCTCGACCTAGGCTATGTATGGTCTAGGCTTAGCGCAGTAGGGCTAGGCATCGGATAAACACAATTAAAAATTTAATGGCAAACCTCTTAAAAAACATGCCGTAAAACAAGTCTCCTACGCGAAAACTTTAATAATTTTGGGGCGTTGATTCCGAATATTATGTAAAATTTATTTTATAAAATTTAAACTTTAAAACGATATCTTATTCACCAGCGGCGTCCATGCAGGCCTATTCAAAGTAGGGGTGTCGCCTCACTTCTAAAAAAAAGAATGTGCAGACATATTCTTGCTGACACGTCACGACACGCGTTTCTGCTTGACCAGGGTGACGTGACTGCTTATGTGACGGGTGCCGTTAGAATTATAGAATTATCGTAGTGCGCATTTCTGTCATAATAATGAAAATCCACAGTGGAGAGCTCAATATGAATGTAATCAAAACGAAGTTTAATAAAGCCACCACTATAAAAATAATAAAAAACAGTAAATTTTCGGGTGTATACCTTTCTTCAGACAACAAAGAACAATTGAAAAGCCAAAAAAAAAAAACAACAAACAAACCCCAAACCAAAACAAAAGAATCTATAATAAAAATTTGGAGGATCATTCATCTGTGGAGTCATGAGGATCGTGGACTTCTCTACAGTCTTCCCCCACGCTAAGTATTTCTGTTTCGATCTAGATCTATATTTTCTATATTCCTTTCTTTTCATATATTTTTATAATATTCTAGCTTTTTATTGTTGTTATTTCTTTTGTTTTATTGTCTTTTGATTGTTCTTTGTTGTCTGAAGAAGGGTATTTACCCGAAAATTTACTGTTTTGTATTGTCTTGTTTACACGCACATTTTTTGCTGACACCGGTGAGGTGACAGGTTTCGCCAGGCGACACGTTTCGCGTTTCGCTCTATGGGAGTCCGGCTTTATGATTAGAATTTAGTATCAATGAAAAGTGTACAGTACGTATTTACAGTATCCCAGTTTTCTTTAATACGTTTAGTCTTAATGCACTTCTTTGTGCGGTATGATAAGCTTTTATTGTTGGCTCATGTACGATACGGTATATTATGTAATGATTTACATTTTTTTTTTGTACTTTGAATTTCCTTCCAGCGGGAACAAGATGAGAGTCTATTACAAGTGTACTATCTTTCCAAAAACTGAAAAGTTGGTCCATTAGAATTAAGTAAAGTGGCCATGCAAATTGATATACTTGTTTTATTCTTCACAGGTGGGACTTGATAAACGTGACCATGGCCAAATTAGGGTTGCTTTGGGTGAGTCTTGTGGATTGTTGTTTGGATTGTCCTTGATTTGTACGAGTATGTACATAATGGTTAATGCTGCGTACATGTATTTAACTATACCAATACTCATGGCTATGTTTAAAGTATTTCCACACGTCCATCCTTACTCATAGAATTGGAAGTCCCCGGGATTTGAACGCAAAATGCTTTTTTCGTTTTGAACGTAGGATCACCAAATTTCACACACGTTTTACTTACCCCTAAACAAGTGACAGTCATTCATTTTTTTGAAATCTGATATGGATATGTGGTTGAATGAATGAACTTGGTTGTCATATCACTTCCACTATCTACTTTGGGAAACAGTGTACCAGGCGTTTTTCGTTTCTTTCGTTTCAAAGACCTTTCAGAATTTGGACTCGATGCTAGAATTGAGTTCTGATCCTCTAAGAGATAACAAAGACTCTGTTTCTAAAATCTATTCTGGTCGTTATGAAACGCTGGATCTAGATATAATCAACTACTATCTTGGCAGAATTAGTAATTCTTTCCTATGAATACACGAATGAAGAATTGGGATAATAATTATAAGGATGGAACAGCTTTGGACAACACAGAAATATATTCGGAGACTAGGACATCCCTATGAACCTTAAGAGCAAAGTCTTCAAACAAATCATACTGCCCACATTAACATATGGACGCCAGATAATAATTGTACATTGCCTCAAATTATTTATCTTTCTGTTTTTGCAATCTACCAAAAAGCAATTAAATGTTGAACTTACCTCCGTACATGTTATATCATCAACTGAGCAGGTGTGCTGTCTGGCCCTAGCCTTCGTAAACGCTTGGGACGAGGTGGACACGGGCAAAACTATAGACGAGTTATTAGCCAAGACCAATGGAGGAATCCAAGGTACGAATGAGGTTTGGGGTTCGAGGGTCAGAGGACGTGGAAAAAAAGAGGAACCCTTACATAATATATGTATATACATTGACATTTTCATAATAATAATAATAATAATAATAATAATAATAATAATAATAATAATAATAATAATAATAATAATAATAATAAT
>JBCHJU010131304.1:0-10427 GCA_039654505.1 Plocamopherus imperialis | reverse complement strand
TTCGTCTCACACTCTGAATGTATTCACAAAGTCTGAAAAGAGCATTTTAAACCTTCATTCGAATCATACACACACAACTTATACTGGGGCTCTAGTCAGCAAGCCAGCGAAATGACAGACAAACGAAAAATGGCACAGACAAACATACAGGCAAACAGAATATAAGCTGACAAACTCGCAAAGGCAATGACTTGGCTACCCCTGTGTGCTGAACTTCTGACCGTGCGTTTTCTGAATCTCCATGATAAAAGATCATGGAAGCATTGAACGCATGGGGAATCTTCAATGTTGAAAAGCGTTTTTCAAAGGCCATACCTGCCACCCATGACTACCAGCGTATCTTGTCGTCTGCTACAAGCAGGAAGTGTGTTGACATTAGGGTAGTACGACAGATCGCAAGCTTCAACCACAGTCTTCGGTTTCACCGTTCCAAACAGGACAATACATTGGTAGAGATTTTCCTTTCATATCTGACCTCTTCCCTTGGACTCACATTTCTATCTGTAAAGCACGTCTGTTGACTTCCCAGACGACTCCACTAACCTCTACTGTATTTGGATATTTGCCCATGGCAAGACGTGAAAACGGAGATTGAGAGTCGTTACTCCATGTTGATATCCGTAGAAATCAAGACGTGAAAACGGAGATTGAGAGTCGTTACTCCATGTTGATATCCGTAGAAATCAAGACGTGAAAACGGAGAGTGAAAGCCGTTACTCCATGTTGATATTCGTAGAAATCAAGACGTGAAAACGGAGATTGAGAGTCGTTACTCCATGTTGATATCGGTAGAAATCAAGACGTGAAAACGGAGATTGAGAGCCGTTACTCCATATTGATATCGGTAGAAATCAAGACGTGAAAACGGAGATTGAGAGCCGTTACTCCATATTGATATCCGTAGAAATCAAGACGTGACTGAAAACTGAGAACAACTTTGTGCTGATATTCGTAGAAGCAAAGACTACAGTGACTAGTGACTACATCTCTACGTCCTCTTCCTCTAAAACGGTTTCAGGATAGATTCACTGATCTCCATTGGCGCCGTTGATGAAAGACATAAAAACGTCTTTTTGATTAAATTTCCCACCTATAATGACTGTATGTAAGAAGTAAGACCAAGTTCCAAACCTTGAAGACGTGTGAGGAAGACGTATAGGCCATTTCTCTACATTAAAGCCCTAAATAGTAAGGAGTATGAGCCATGTCCCATTCTCAACACCATTGGAATAAAACAAATGAATGTATCATAACAAATGAACCTACGTCAATAGCTGTCCACATGTCAAGGATAAATACTACAAAACTTTTGTAAAACCAATCTTAGAATATGGAGGATGTGTATGGGATCCACAAAGTCAACACCAAATACATGAGTGAGAGAAAGTACAAATGTGCATGTAGATTTGAAACGAATAACTTTAACTATACAACAGGCAAGACAAAAATAAACATGTTACAGTGGATACTCCTGAAAAAACAAAGAGCTAGAAATAAAGTAGCAACTATTGGACACGCAATATTACCACTAGAGGAATTCAAAATGAAAAATAGTCACAAAAGAGCTGGTACTCAAACATTACACTGCCTTCATTAAATGCACATAGCCATTCATTTTCATATTTCCCTAATGCATTCAGATTTTGGAATAAACTCCCAACCAATGTAAGGTACAGAAAAGATACAGATTTCAAGCAGAAACTGTATTGTACAACACTAATATCAAAATACATGTACTAGAATAATAAATTACTTTAGGCGCGTTGACAAGAATACTGAGCTCTCTCATTTTGTTACCTGTTATGAAGACTTAGACTAAAACTACATATATACACTCATTCAGCAAGATGATAACCGCTTCTCAACCTTGACGTCTTTTGTGTAGGGCGTGAGAAAAGCTAGTTCATCTTGATGTTCTTGGAGTAAGACGTCACAACAACTTATGTACGTTGGTACACTTCAACAAGACGTCACAAGTGCTAATGTAAGTTGATTCATTTCAGCAAGACGTTGAAACCGCTAATGTAAGTTGATACACATCAGCAAAGACGTCACAAGTGCTAATGTAAGTTTATACACTTCAGCAAGACGTTACAACAAATGTAAGTTGATACACTTCAGCAAAGACGTCACAAGTGCTAATGTAAGTTGATGCACTTCAGCAAAGACGTCACAAGTAATAATGTAAGTTGATACACTTCAGCAAAAACGTCACAAGTGCTAATGTAACTTGATACACTTCAGAAAGACGTCGTAACCACTAATGTAAGTTGCTACACTTCAGCAAGACGTCGTAACCACTAATGTAAGTTGCTACACTTCAGAAAGACGTCGTAACCACTAATGTAAGTTGATACACTTCAGCAAGACGTCGTAACCACTAATGTAAGCTGATACACTTCAGCAAAGATGTCACAAGTGCTTATGTAAGCTGATACACTTCAGCTAAGATGTCACAAGTGCTAATGTAAGTTGATACTCTTTTAATAAGACGTTGTAACCACTAGTGTAAGTCGATACACTTCAGTAGGAGGTCAGAACAGCTAATCTGCGTTGAAAACTTTCGACAAGACTTCAGTAAAATGTTTGTCCAATCGAACTGAAACAAAAATAAAGATGAATCCCTCGTTTTGAAGGAAACATTACACTCCAGGTATACGATATTCTCTTTAAATTTTCATAACACGTTTTGGAAACCTAAGTCGGCATGCCAAAAATTGGTCCTGATTTTCAGTATACATCAGATGCCAAAAATCGGAGGCAAAAGGTTCTACGGTTTCAGGGGAATTCACGATTTTCAATACGCATCAGATGGCGGACAGACGGATAATAAAAACCATCAGCCGGTCCAAGCGTGTTTACTTGTGTGTGTGTGTGTGTGTGTGTGTGTTTGTGTGTGTGTGTTTGCGTATGTGTGAGTCGCTGTGTTTTTCTCTCAATGTGTGTCTGAGTGTGTGCGTCTGTCTGCGACTGTGTGTAACAAGTATGTGTATGATGTGTATGTGTGTGACGTGGATGTGCATGATTCGTGTGTGAAGTGAATGTGTGTGTGTGTGTGTATGTGACTGTGTATTATGTATGTCCAATGGAACGTGAATGTGTATGATGTGTGTCTGTGTTAAGTGAACGTATATGATGTGTGTGTGTTTGTGAAGTAAATGTGTATGGTGTATGCGTATGATGTATGCGCATGATGTATGTGTATGATGTGTGTGTTTGTGTGTGTGTGTGTATTCGTTTCCTTTGCCAGTCGTTGGCCCATAGCCACCATGCATTGTCATTATTATTGTTGTTGTAATGTCGTGCTGGCAATCACGCGGCCACTATGGACAATGCATGACAATGAAGGCCATGATTGTCATGCTGTGCAACGCATCTCAACTGTAACAATCATGAAGAAGAAAAAAAGCAACCCAAAAAACTACGGAAACGTGCAGCCAGATAAAATATCATGACTCCAAAAACAACCAAAAACAACCAACAAAAACAACATAGAACCAAAAACCAACAACAAAACAGCAACAAAAAGGAAATCAAAACAACAAAAACAACAACAACAACAACAACAACAAAACAACAACAAACAAACAGCAACAACAACAACAACAACAACAACAGCAACAACAAAACAACAACAAAAACCCCCAACGACAACAAACCTACGGCAACAACAACAATAACAAAATCCATAAACAAACTAAAACACACACAAGAAACAAAAAAGAAAACAAAACCAAAGACAAAAAACAAGCAAAACAACAACAAGAAAAAACAACAAAAACAAAACAAAACAACAAGAAAACAACAACAACAACAACAACAACAGCAAAACAACAACAACAACAAAACAAACAAACAAAAAAGAGCCGGGCAAAAAAGCAACTATAAACAAACCAAAACAAAACGAAACACAACAATAAGCAAGAGCAAAATACAACAAAAAACAAAAACAAACAAAAACAAAAAAGCAACAAGAAAACCCCAACAAAAGCCAAACCAAAGAAGACAAAGAACAAACACCTCCCCCCAAAAATCCCCCCAAAAACCAACAACCTAAAACAACAAAAACAACAACAACAAAACCTAACAACAACAACAAACCCCAACAAATAAACCTAAATACACAAACCAAACTGTCTTCCCAAAAAAAGAACATAAAAACAGAACGAAAATAACAAAACGAAACCAAAATGAAAAACAAAACAAAACAACACCAACAAAACAAAAAACAACAAAAAACAAAAAAATGAAAAGAAAATAACACGAAAACCTCAAAACTTATAACAAAAAAACCTAAAAAAAACCCACAAAAAACCCAACAACAACAACAACAACAACAACAACAAAAACCCCAACAAAACAACAACAAAAATGTAGTCAACAACACTGCCGATGGCACTATCTTGATGGACAAGGAGGACATCCTAAACAGGTGGTCTGAATAATTCGAGGAAGTGTCCTTTGATGCAAGAGGAAACAAACCAGAAATACTATTAAAAATGGATCGTCCATCAATTCTGGAAGATGAGGTCAAACAGGCAATAAGAAAGACAAAGAGAGGTAAAGCCGCTGGTCCACACAACAAATCAATGGAAATTTTGGAAGCCTGTGACGACTGAGGTTTGAAACAAGTCACCAACATTAAAAACACCATATATGACACGGCGGAGATTCCATCAGATCTTCTCAAATCAATCTTAATCACCTTGCCTAAAAAAACCAGGGGGCAACAGATTGCTCTCTACATCGAACAATCAGTCTCATGAGCCATCTTGTGAAAATCCTGCTCAGAATCCTCATGCTCCATATATGCGACCCAAAATCAATCATAAATATCACTCGCATAATTTGGATTTGTTGCAAACAAGGGAACCAGAAATGCCATATTTACACTCACTTTCATCATAGAAAGATCAATAGAAATACAGAAAGACATCGTCTTATACTTCATAGATAATTATAAAGCTTTCGACAGGGTCCAACATGAAAAGCTATTCTATATCATCCAGTGTCTAAACATCGACAAGTAAGATCTAAGAATATTACGTAAGCTTTACTGGAATCAAGAAGCTACCATTAGGATTGACAACGAATACAGCGATTTCCATCCTGTCGGTAGAGGTGTCAGGCAAGGTTTTGTCATCTCACCAGACCTTTTCATCCCTTACAGTGAATTTATATTAAAAAACATTGAAGAAATGGAGGGAATATTAATAGGCGGACAAAACATCAACAATTTACGATATGCTGATGATACTGTTACAATAGCAGACTCACAACAGGAAGTGCAAAAAATCCTCGACATGGTAGTCCAGAAAAGTGAAGAAATGGGTTTTGACTTCAACGTAAGCAAAACGGTGTGCATGACTGTATCAAAGAAAGATCCCCCACTATTCCTTCTCACCAGCAAAGGGATACCGATCAAGCAGGTCTATAGTTTCCAATACCTGGGCTTCACCATCACATCCAGCGGAAAATGCCAAGACATGATCATGAAAAGAATAGTGCTGGCTAAAGATTCCTTTTCTAAACTGAGAACCACTCTCAGAAATCGAAACATCACAATGGACACTAAAAACAGGCATACATCTGGTCAGTGTTGACATATGGCTGTGAATGCTAGAACATCAGCGACGGAGTGCAAGCAAAACTAGAAGCAGCAGAATTGTGGCTCTTAAGGAGAATGCTACGTGTATAATAGACAGAGCATAAATCAAACAAAGAAATTTTTGCCATGGCCAACACCAGCAGGTCACTCATGAACACAATTTGATGCAGACAAATGCAATTTCTCGGACATGTAATAAGACATAGGAAAAGTTGAAGGCAAGAGAGCCAGAGGCAGACAAAGAAAGACATTTTTGCTGTCTCTGAACTCATGGGCTACTAACGACAGCCTCAGCTGCAATGAATTGATACACGTCTGTAACAATAGAATGGCTTGGAGACGCATGATTACTGATGCCTGTATCAGGCCTGGCACCTAACCAACCAGAAATTTATAAACCATACATGTATACATTCATACATGCATTTGACTTGAACTGTCGTAATGAATGGTTTGACTTGACATTTTCACAACATATTTCTATCAATATTGTCTGTGTTTAGGATGTCCATTTTTGTAGAAACGAGACGTTATGAGGATAGTTTAAAATTTTGACACATTTCCCCTCATCAGGGTGTGATTTGAAATCCAAACATGTCATTGGATTTCTTAGTAACGATTCCGATATCGATACAGTTCCCCATCGGCAGGCTCCTCATGTGTCTCTAGTATTTGGCAACAGGATTGATTTGGAAACCAACAACAAATTACATGATATTATCCCAAATTTAAAAGATAACTTGTCAAAGGTGAAATTATCAAGGAAGGACAACAGCATTATGAGCTGACTTCGAATCGGCCATACATGGCTAACCCACTCTTTCCTTCTAAAGAACGAAACACCACAAACGTGTCGGTTCTGTGATCAGAATTTAACTATAAAACATATACTACTTGAATGCAATAACCTGAACCATAGTTGAGTGTCCTTCTACAAACAAGAAAATCTCTATAACATATTTCGAAACATCAATCAAAAGAACATTCTGGGTTTCCTTAAACTCATGAACTTTTTAAATAAATTGTAAATATACAAATTGTTTTAAAGAAACTTAAACAACCTTTTTATCATATTTATCACATTTTTATCATAAATAATTCTACAATCCTGTCATCTGATTACACTCCAAAAAGAAAGCCCTGAGATCATCCACTATTGATGTACTGGGCTATACCTCAAACAAACAAACAAAAACAAAAGTCTCTAGCAACCAATATCCTTACCTAGATCTCCATAAAAAATTTAGACAGGTCGTACTAGATCTATTATTCTAGGTCTTTCAATTTACAAGAATGGGTCTAATAGTGCACTAAATCTAGATAAAAGAAGTCTAGGTAGATATAGATCTAGATTATTTACCATCTAGATCTAGCATTGAAGCTATCAAGCTTGAACTAAAAGGAAGTCTCTATACTCTTATTTTATTTTGACTTTTTTTTTTTTTTACAAATCTGGGCTAAGCTAATACATGTATGTATTTATATTAATATTTTTGTTAAATATGGGTGTTGAATGGCTTAAAACAAATTTACCTTGTGCTTGCCTTGGCCAGTTTGAATGAATGTTTCTCTTTTGTCCTTTTTGGAAAATGCTGTGTTATTTTCATTGACAAATGAAATTATTACGAGAATATACTCACTTACAATGCACACTTTTGGACCCAAAAACCAACACTACAAAGTTGAGTGTGTGTGTGTATTAACTACACATGACAAAATGCCGTCCATAAAATCTGTACCTTGGGAGATGGATTTTCATGTGGGGAAACAACTCTATATAATTAAGGAACTTATGCGTGAAAGTGGAGACTGAAAAAACATTCAGGTCGGTTCTAGTTCTAAGTACACAAAAATGGTGGATTACTTTCGCACAAGACTGGGCTCCATTGTTATGTGTTTTAAGAGTGGAATCTCAATTTGCTGTATCAAACTTTTTTTTTTCCTGAAAAAGTTTGTGCGCATTATACATGTGGCATAGTCCTTAGAACCGAATAAGGGTGTTCTACTGGTGGATGTGTATAATATGTTATGGCGCATTATCCACAAATATACAGTAACTGGAATCATGGGGCCAGAAATAAATAATATTCATGCTATTTCAGGTGCCATATCTTTTACATCACATGTCCAGAAGATATAAATTATAATTAAGGGAATCATGGTACTAATTTTAATTAAAACTTCAAATTTAGTCTTAGTCTTCATAATAGCTGACAAACTCAGGTAGCTGAGTATTCTTGTCAACATGTCTAAAGTACTTTATTATTCTACAAATGTAGTATTTTGATATTAGTTTTGTACATGTAAGTTTCTGCTTGAAATCTTCTGTACCTTTACTTTGCATTGGTAGGGAGTTTATTCCACAATCTGAATGTATTAGGGAAATATGAATATGAATGGCTATCTACCTTTGATGAAGGCAGTGTATTATTGCAGAATTTATTGCCAAGTGTCAATCTACATGTAGATCTTAATCTAGTTTTGGATAAAATTAAAATTTGGCCACCACGTAAGAGGCTGGTTTGCCACAGAGGCAGCTATTCCTGTGTAACAGATTTTTTCTCTTTAAAAGTCACCTCTAAGAGACCTGCCCAGATACTCACAGTCCGTCTAGAGACCACTTTTTTGTTTACATAGCCAAGATCTTTGAGGAAAAAATTATTTCATTTTGTCCTAAAAATTGCTTCTACATGCGTATGGTAAGATGACGCAACGATTCAGCGGAGTTTAGCAGCGAGGTGTCGACAGCTGATCCGTTGTTACCAGTGTACTCAGTGCTTGGTTAACCCGGCCAACAACAAGACAAGCAGCACTTGAGCAGCACTTGTATTGCTGCTTTGATCTCAGTCAAAAAACAACGGCCATGAGATTTAGTGGCGACTTGTGGATAACTGGTGGCCTGCGTCCATCTCGGTTCACAAGTCAATGGCAAATGGTTAAGCAATTCAATCAAGGACATGAGATTTCGTCAGATGTTATGCACTATCTAGATAGATCATAAAAAACCGCCCCCTTCCTCTGTATGCATGCTTCCTGTAATTGGGGGTTGGGGTGCGTTTGCGTTTGCAAATCATAAGTCATTAAGTACCTTCCCTTTGTCTGCGTGTTCGCTTTCCTTTGATTGGCTGTTTATTGAATTCTTTTCATTGGCTTAAAGTTTTAGCCAATCAATGAGGGTTGTGTAAACACTTGTAGTGTAGTCAATACATTTTGTATTGACTCATGGAGATGGGACTACATATTGAATAATATTATTATGGTGTGACCAGTTACCTCCCATGAACCAGGTCTAAGAGGCCGTCCGTCTAAGGCTAAGAGGCCACTTTTTTTTTGGTCACGCCTTGACCGGTCTCTTATGCCGAGGCCACTGTATCAAGCTGATTACAATGAAACCATACACAGAAAACTTATGTCTTTTAACTTAAGGTTACAACTTGTATTAATATTAAAATAAATACTGCAGATGACAATTAGGATCACAATCCGTAAAAATATAAGAGGACAAAATGCAAAACTGTGCATGACACTTATGATTAAAATCTGATAGATTGCACAAAAATTAAAGACAATAGGTCACTAATCATTACATCTTCACCTTTCCACTTTATTGCAGGAATGTTAATTTAATTTATTGAATTTTCTTTTCATCTTGCTGAATTTATATACATGCTGAAACTACTCAGGATACCCATATTCTTTTTTTCAGCCACAAAACATGGCCATGATGAGCACCCCCAATTTGAGATGGATATTTGAAGTATATCTTGGCAGCTCTCCATTTCCGAAGATATTTGACACTTGATGCAATCAAAATATTAACTCACGAAGAAAGAGAGACACAGGCCTTCTGGTTTCTTTTGTTTTAGTTTTGCTTTGTCGTTTTTGTAGTACACTGCATTCGAAAAATCCATCCAGGTGAAGTTTACTTCTCTTATTTCTGGCTGTTGGGTTTTTATGTTTTTTTTCAAAATGCAAAATTCAGTCCTTCTGTCATTCTGAACTGCTTTTAAGTTTATTGAAATGATGCCAATGCCGGCCTGTTCTTTCCAATTCTTATCACTCAGATAACATATATTTAGATCAACATCATTAAGCACACGTAGATCAATATGTTATTTATTTTTACGCCTTCAGTGTAATCCCATTCTTTAGAATTGTACTTGAAGTCATTCATTTCATAAGTTAAAAAGAAAGAATATTATATGATGCTTATTTGTTTATGTAAATATGGATTTTAGATGTGAAAATTTAAGGAAATATTTATGAAATATAGTCGTTGGAAATCAAGATAGAGATCATCAAACGATGACATTACCTCAGACCTTGGTTAAAAAAAAAAAGAAGTTTGTGAATGGCCTTCCAATGTAAATCAAAGGCATTAAGAATATTGTTAAATTGTTGATAATGCAAGAGAGTACCTGGACATTTGCTTGAGATTGTTATTGGTTTTTTGTTTTGTTGTGTTTCGCTTCAGCAAAGTTGTCATTTTGTGTAAGACTGACAATTTTTGAGAGGTATTAATATTTGCTTGTATTTTGGTAAAATGGAATGGTATGTTTACTTATACATAGGTAATGTGACCTTTTAAATTATGTTTTTATCTTGGAATAACTTAAATTTTCTCTTTATTGGGACAAATGATTGAAATGTATGTGAACACTTCATACATTTTTTCTTCATATGGTGGTGGTAAAAAATTAAGAAAATAGATATATAGATTTTACATTTTTTTCTCAATAACAAATACAGTAGTTACCGCCTAATTGGACGCCGGCTAAATGGACGTTTCGCCTTACTGGACGTTTTTTCAGTGAAACGG
>JBCHJU010131193.1:0-10429 GCA_039654505.1 Plocamopherus imperialis | reverse complement strand
ATTATTTTTATTATTATTATTATTATTATTATTATTATTATTATTCTTATTATCATCATCATCATAATTATTATTATTATTATTATTATTATTATTATTATTATCATCATCATAATTATTATTATTATTATCATTATTGTTGGTGTTGTTATCTTTAGTTTTCTTTAATGCTACCTGTCATGACCATTTTGTACAGCCAAGCTCAGGGGAGTATTTCCATTTTTGTCTTTAAGATCTATGTTGACTCCATTCTGCAAATGAAGAAAAAAATGTTTTAAGCAACATTTGATATTGTTATCTTTTGATAAATGGTCATTATTTCAAACACTCAATATTGAAACAAAACAAAAAATGAATAAATAAAAGCTTGTAACTAAAGTGATGGATAATTTTTAAATGAATAAAACGAAGAAAAAAATCAGAAAGAGATCTGACAAATAAAGATATTTTTTTAGATATGAATTTTTGACAAAAGCAAAAAAGTATAATTCAATAGTAATGAACTTTTGTTGTTAGGAAAATTGAGATGATACTTAATTGAGGAGAGGGGAGGTGCGGGCAATAAATTAACAAGAAGGTGAGGAGGGATGGGGTGGGGGTGGGAGGGGGTTAATTACATGATAGATGGGATGATAATATGACAGACGAAGTCATAAAATTGTATGTTAAGTAATGAAATGTCAGCTGAGGGAATAAAAAACACATCACAGGCAAAAAAATAAATAAATGTAAGGTACGAAAATGAAAGGTGAGTTGATAAAATGGCAGGTGAGGTGATAAAATGACATGTGAGGTAAAAATGGAAGGTTCAAATTGCTAATGCATTTTAATGGAAACTACAGTGGAAACCGGATATAACAGGGAAGGTGGGACCAGAGCAAAAGTCCTGTTATATCTACACCACACCGCTGCCCTTTCTCACTCGCTTCGCTGACATGCCACAGCCACACTCACTAGCTTCGTGCCACTTGTGAGGCATAGACTTGCTTCCTCACCGTGTAACAAGGCCTAAAATTTAGTAGTTTTTCTTATCAATTGTTTAGGCGTGAAGAGGCACTGTCCCGGTTATAGCCAATAAGGTTGCATTGAGGCCCTGCTATAACCGATAATTTTTAATAGAGACAAAGAGAAAAAATAAACGAGGATTTGAAAAATCCCTGTTATAGCCAGATCCCTGTTATAACTGGGCCTGTTATAAATGGTTTCCACTGTACTTGACATAATAATAGGACACAACAGTTAACGATCTCCTTTCTTAAAAGATATCTATAAAATATAGACCTATGCAGGTACCATACTAATGTACCTTATTTTTTGTAAGCAGGAAAATGGAGACAAAGAATCCTCTCTCTGCAGCCAAGTGGAGGATGCTTTTGCCCTCATAGTCTTGTTGATTCAAAAGGTGCTTGTCAGCTTTCTTACACACCAAACGAACAAGCTGTGATGGATCTTGGTTCCTGAAGATAACAATTAAGATAGAACACCAAGGGCAGATGAAAACCTTTCCACATGATTCGAACTCTTAACATGGGAGACCTGTCTGTAAGCATCTGTAAATTATTTAGGAATCTGCAGTCTTCTAGGATTGGTGAAAGAGAAATTTAGCAATGAAAAACTTTATTAGCTGTATGGTTATAATTGGCATTGATATCAAAGTATTTCCTGGCAGAAAGTATATATGCCAAAAAGACATTACAATGTGAAATGAAATTGCTTTGCAAAATCGTTTGAGAAATGTGCGGTTAAAACACATATTTTAATATATGTATATTGAAAACTTTAGAACACATTTTTTTGTTGTTGTATCAGCACCAATAACAATTATTTCAAAGTATTTCCCGCCAGAAAGTGCTTGTCAAAAAATGAAATAAAACAAAAAAACTCAGACACAGTCTACAAACACGTCCAGAATCAAAGGCCAGGATTGAGAGCAGCTCGGAATAGAAAAAGTCACTGCTGACTCAATTTGGACACTGAATCACATTGTCATTTTTCCAATATTGACTGTTATCCTGATATATGCTTTAACTCGCATAGTAATTTTTTGATTATTTATACGATTGTTGATAGCTTTTTGAACAAGCGACATGAATCGCTACTCTTAATTGACATGTATGGGCCTAAAATTATATGTCTAACAGAGATGATGCCAAAACACTACACTGACATTGAATTAAAATTAGTTCTCGATCGATGGATAAGATTTATTTTTTAATGATTGTCATAGTAGAGGTCTTGCTATTTACATGTCCAATTCACTTGATGCTCATTTGCATTTCATTAATAATGCTCTTGATGAGGATGTATGGTATAAATTCAATTTTAATAATCTGTCATTTCTGATTGGAAATGATTATAGAGATCATAACTCTGACAAACTAGATTTTATTAACAGAATTTGGGACACATTTGTTGATACCAACAATGAAAACCAAAGTTTGCATTTTCATAACCGGAGATTTTAATTTTCCTTTTCTCAAATGGCATGAAATCCCACAAGACATAGAACAAATGAAACTTCCAACATATTGGATTTAGTAATTTGCAACGACGAAAATTGGATAGAGAATATCGAACGCAGGGCCCCATTGGTAAAAGTGATCACGATATACTTTTCATTTGTCTCAATGTTGATACTGGTGTGGATACAGAGGTTGATCGTACTGATTATTACAATGGGGATTATTGCAAGTGTAGACATTACCTCAAGAACACCAGTTGGGATGGTTTAATGGAGATGGATGTCAATCAAGCGTGGATACTTTTAAAATCTAAATTAAGGGACATAGAGACAGAATACATCTCACGCAAAGTCCAGAGGAAATGTATAAAGACATTATGGATGAACAGAAAAATAAAAAGAACTATAAATGGAAAAATAAGATATTCAAAATATACATAAAAAAATAGAACTCAACTAAATTTTGAGAAAAAGACATCATTTTGAAATGACTCAAAAAATATAATCCAATCTTCGGTAAAGAACTTCGAGAGAATGGTAGCTATCGAATGTAAATCTAATATGAAGGGTTTCTGGAGATATGTAAATTCAAAATTAAAATGTAAAAGAGTGGGGTTCTAAATAAATCAGATGGTGGAGTGACTAAAAATGATAAAGAGAAAGCAGAAACTCTGAATTTTTATTTCTCCGATGTTTTTGTTCACAAAAATGTTTCATACCATATGTCCTCTGTTACTAAAAGAAATAATGATATTTGTTTGACTGATTTGTTAATAACAGAGGAGAAAGTTCTCAATAAGACAGTTGGATGTAACTAAAAGTATGGGACCAGACAGACTTCCCCCTCATCTATTAAAAGAGGTAGCCAATGAAATAGTCTGTCCATTGACAATTATATTCAACAAATCTTAAACTTCTGAAGAGTTACCAGATGACTGAAGACTAGCAAATGTTTCTGCTATTTCTAAAAAAGGAAATAGAAAGGATGAATGTAATTACAGACCGATAAGCCTAACATGTATCTTATGTAAAATTTTTGAATCTATCTCGAAAGACAAAATTATGGATTTTCTTGAACATCACCATCTTCTCAGTGATTGTCAGTATGGATTTAGGGGTAAGCGATCAAGTGTCAGTCAGTTGTTAAATGTCATGGAGGATTTCACAAGAATGATTGATTGTAAGGATTGCATTGACGTCATTGTTCTAGACTTCCAAAAGGCTTTTTACTCTGTTCCGCACAAAAGATAATTTACTAAATTACGGGCCTGTGGTATTGCTGGTAATGTCTTAAATTCGATAAAATCATTTCTAAGTGGCCATAAAGAGAGAGTTATAGTGAGAAAGGAAAAGTCAGATTTTATATCTGTGACTAGTGGTGTTCCTCAGGGAAGTGTTTTGGGACCTTTGCTATTTGTTCTATTCATAAATGTTCTTCCAGATACTGTCCAATCTACATGTAGAATATTTGCGGATGACACAAAAATATATGGCTCCACTAAAAATAGTGAAACTCTTCAAAAGGATTTACTATCTATATTCAAATGGTCCAGGGAATGGTAGTTAAATTTTAATGTTTTTAAGTGTAATGTTCTACTCATTGGAAAAAGAAATCTTTTAAAAGAATATTTTGTGGATTCTGACCAACAAAGTCCTTTGTCGGTAGTGGAGTCTGAGAAGGATCTTGGTGAAAACTTTGAATCTGATTTGAGCTTTGACTGGCATATTAATGACTGCATAAGTAAAGCAAATCGAATTTTGGGAGTAATTTACAGAAGTTTTGTTTGCATGGATCCCTCTCTATTTCTGTCCCTTTACAAGTGTTTGTTCAGCCAATTGTGGAGTATGGAAACTGTATATGGAATCTCATATTCAAAAGACTGTCTCAAATGAAAATGTTCAGAGATGAGCAACTTGAATGGTTCCTGAATTGTGCCATTTATTATATACTGAACGATTAAATTATTTGCAAATCCCATCTCCCCAATTTTGACAAAAATGTGGCGACCTTATACAACTTTATAAATTTGTTCATCAGATTGATGACATAGATGTGTCCTGTTTCTTCAATTATTCACAAAACACATTCACTAGAGGGGATAAATACAAAATTTATCAAATTAGATGCAGTACATGTATTAGACAAAACTCGTTTATTATGAGAACATTAGCATCATGGAATGCACTTAAATATAAAACAAAAAACGCCACTTGTCTCAATAGGTTCAAAAATCTACTTGATATTGAGATGGCGGATGTCTATTTTATTTATGATGAATAAGAATTTCTACATTTAGGGATTCTCTCTTTTAATAATTCGTACTTTACTTGAAAGCGCCCTTATATTTTTTGGTGCTGAATGTACGTTTTTCAAAATATTTGCAGGTTTTTGTTTAGGTAAGTTATTGCCTTTCATATTTGAATACTGTTATTATGACTAGTTTGCATTGTCATGTTTCTTAGTTCATAATCATATTATTGACATTATTGTATTCTGGGGCATTAAAGGGTCAGTTAACCTATTCAACCCCTACAATCTGATATAATATGATATGATATGATAAAAACAACACAATGTAATTTGAAATTTTTTTGGCAAAATGTCAGGCTAAAATAAAACCACATACTTTGATTTTATGTTATAAAGTATAATAAACCAGAATGAATGTAGATGAGGTTAAAAAGGTCAGAAAGAAGTCAGTAAAAGTCAGTAAGACAAACAATAAAAACATACATGAAGAATGTCTATTTAAATACAAAAAAAAAAAAAAAAAAAAAAAAAGAATTTGGAACCAAATTGTTTGAGGACTCACAGACTTATAGATCCTACAAGTTGGGTGCATTTTGTTTACATCATCTTTCCTTTAAATTAATAGTTGACAAATTGTTAATATATATGTATTCATTTTAAATTCACCAAGAAGGACATAATAATTTTGTTCTATAAAGGATGGTACATTTAATTTCAAGCCTGAAGGATCAGGACCTACCCCCTGTTTGCCTTATTTTTGAATATGTAATGCAACGGAGTCCTATGTCGGATATCTGTAATCTTCAACGAACATCTGAGCATCAGTTTACTCTCCAGGTCCAGGCTATCATTCAGCTGGCAACTGTTGCTCCTGAAGAAGGATGTTAAAAAAAAAAATTAAAAAATTAGATGAACTGTTTGATGAGGCGAATAGGGAGGGGAGGAGGGTGAAGGAGATACAGAAAGAGATGTCCTGTGTGAGTATACATTCGTGTGTTTGTGTGTGGCTTGTCCATGTGTGCTCACAAGTGTTTATGTGTGTGGTTATCCGAATGATAACAAATGTTGATTGATTATCATGCAGTGGTAATGCTTCTGATGTGCAGGATGAGCAAGCTCCATCTGATTGCTTATGTTTGGTCTGCATAAAAAGTATTAGATACTACCCATATCTCAATTAATTTATTTCATAATCCATAAAACATTAGCCCATCTACTTAAATCACTCATGAGCTCAAACAGCCTGCAAATGGTGTCTTTCCTCATCACAATGCTTTGTATTTACTTTGCCAAAACTCAGCTTTGCACAAGCAAATTGGTTTGAGGCTTGTGCCTTTGCTTGTTTTCCTGAACTAATTTAATACTAGTAACTTAACATGTTTTTTTCCAACCTACCTGGAGACCCACAATTTAGTCTATTTTTGCTAAATGGGTCACTCAAATCAAGAATCACAAGCCAATACTCAGATCATTTGCTATCATCAACTCAAGTGAAAGATCCAGTTAAAACCAAGTTTTATTTCAAAAATAGCTACCTCATAATGTCTGCTGCATTAACCCTATTATGTTCCTTAGGGAGAGACAATACACCGGATGTAACAAACCTTATCAGTAAACTCTGTAGATTATGTTGTGCCTCATATTATGGACATGTACTGAATAGGAGTTCTATAAAGAGTTCAAGCTCTGTTACACATACAAGATGATACCATTCCTAACAAAAAATACCTTAAAGCATAGTGCATGACTGTTCTTCCTTTGTCATCTTGGGCATCAAAGTCAAAGCAAGTATTGGACAGCTTTTCAACAATCTTTGCCAAGTCTGTAAAATATCAACAACATTTTTTCTATCCATCATCAGAAATAATGTTGAACCCCCTATATTTTAGTCTCATGGGAACAACTAAAATGCTGGGATTTAATAGTCCAAATACAAAGAAGAATCTTTATTAATTTGGACTGAATGGCAATATGCAAGAACCACATTTGAATCATACTGATAAGGCTGCTCTAATTAATAGCTTAGATTGCTGAATCAAATAAAGAAGACGAATATCAAATGGAAGGGCAGGAATAATAATCATGAATAAATTAGAAGATGGTGGACGTAGGGGACAAGTAAAAGGGAATGGATGGTCAAAGACAAAGGTGAAGGTGGAGAAATAGTTGATATACAAATGGACCTGTAAAAACCGGATCCACATTTTACATCATTTGAGAGAATTGTATTTTTTTTTTATCAATAAGCGTAATCTCCTTTCCAAAAGTTCTGTTAAATAAGGAAGCTATTTCATAAAATCAAATTAACAAACATATTAATTTTGATACTCTTTTTTTTTTTTTCCAGAAAATGGATAAATGACGTAAACCAATGAAACATATGTCTCTATGGTCTTGGAAATTTCGTGCTCAATTAAGTAGACAGAAAAAACGACAAATCAAAACAAGAAAAACAGCACATGAAAAACAAACCAACAAGTTCAAGAAATAAACCCCATAAACATAGAAGAACGGAAAAACACACCAAACAGATAAACAAGCACTTCTAAAAGAAAATAACCCAATGTTAATTAAATTACCTGCTCTATTTTGCTGTTTCTTCTGAAGGAGAAGATGCAAACATGTTCCATGATTATTGTAACCAAGTTGGGACCTAGCATTCACATCAATGCCAAAATCCATTAAAGTTGAAAATATTTGCAGGACATTGGAAGATGAACTGGCAGAGTAGAAAGATTGATTGTTTGCATAAATGGTTAAGGTAAAATTATTATTACGGTAATACACATATAAGGAATAGAAAATGATTCATTGAATTGGAGGAAACAAATGAGCCATACCAATAAATTCTGCATTCAAATTTAGAGCTATCTTTTGAAAATGAGGCTCTACAAAGAAGGGGGAAAAGAAGTAAATACTCTTAGTGCCGCAGAAATAATTCTCTAAAAATTAACATAAAAACAGTTATTTTCTGGATAAAATGAATGAGGGTTCGACATTCCAAATTAAAGAAAAATTGAAATTCTTTAAATTCAATCCATCAGTTAATCAAAATAAAGAGTAGTTATGAACACAATTGGGTACCGGTTGCCCACTTCTGTAATTTTGGTAGAATTTTAATCCCTGCTGATTGTGAGAACATACTGATGTAAAATAAGTGCCACGTCCCCTGTTCGCTCTTATTAGGACTATATAGATTTGACTTTACATTGGTTTTTGACTTTGAGAACCGCCTCAGAACACAGTCTTCCTAACCCCGCATTCACAGCACCCAAACTGAAGTGGATGGTTAACCGACAATGGCAGAGTCACAACGGCTGAGTACTCCATTCATACCAAAAGTGAACTGACAAACAAGGTTGGGCTACACACCCATGAGTTCCATGCTGAGATTTGAGATAGATTAATGAAGGATGCCAGAGTAAAACTCCTTAAGTTGTTGTAAATCAAGCAAATTGACAAAAGGAGAAAAAGGAGAAGATATTGCTCAATAATATAGTGTGCTTTATCTTACCCTGAGTGGTGTATAGTAATGGATAATATAATTAGTTTGGGCCTGAACGGAAGAATATCCCAATAAAAGGCTAAAATCTTTAAAAAGTGATAAAAAGCTTATTCTTCACATCTGTATCTAATTTTGGGCCATTAAATTCAAATCTGAACTCAGAAATGACATTTGATATCCAGAAATGGCTTTAAAAATTTTGCTTCAATAGTTTCAACTGTTCTTTTTCAAGACTTCCAGCCCGAAGCAGACCAATCTGCTGATGAGGCAGCTCAGTATCAGTGAAATTATATCGCAGCAGTAAAAGGGAAAAATCAGAAGGGTGACAGAATTTCACTTGGCCTATGTCAGTCGGTTGGTCTAAATGCGATCTTATGGTGAAGAAGATTTTTGTATGGTTCTCACCCGGCCGTTGTCATTTGTCCATTCCATCCAGTTTGGTGTGAACGCAGGGTAAGAGGCTGGCTTTTTAATTTCAAGATGGGCATAACCTTAGGCAAAGACTACTCAAATAACATTTTTAATGACAAAGTAATCTATATCACACATATTTGTATCCATACAAACACTTGGAGTATAAAAGATATTGTAAATTATAAGCATAAAGCCAACAAAAAATGCTTACGAAATACAGTAAAGATGGGCATGTTCTGCAATCTGTTTGTCTTTGCCTTGTGAAATTTTGAGTTTCAAGCTGACATTGCATTTTGCATGTTCTGCCTGGTACCAAAATAGGAGGAGTATTGAAATATCAGAACCTCTATTGAAAGCATCCAAACAAAACTTTAAAAAACCAAAATGGCAGAACAAGTTAAAATTCATTCCATTTTCTGTCGAAATATCACTCCTAGATGAAAAATTCACTACCTACAGCATAGTATATCATCAAGCATATATTTAATAAAAAAAAAATAGGTTAAATTGCATTTTCTACATCAACAGCATCATAAATGTCATGACTCATGCATTAAGATACCAGCAAGCATAACCATATTAAAACTTGAGAGATGTTTTTAGTGACTCCCAATAAAATGAAATTTTATTTGTATATTAAGAAGTTCACAAACTCTTATTCTAGTTTCTTAAAAATCAGAGGACTCATCAATATTTATATTTATTTATTTTACAAACACCCCTTCCCCAAGCAACGTCAAAGCGTATCTGGTTCAAATCTAGAGTGGTGCCAAGCCTAAACACAAACAATGGTAATTCAAACTTATCCATTAATACCAGGGTTGTGACTGTAGCGCAGTAGCGCGCTACTTTTTGTAGTTCGCTACTTTTTTTTGTAGTGAATAGTGTAGCGCGCTACTTTTCAGTAGCCAGTAGCGAATAGTGTAGTGCGCTACTTAATTTTAAGTAGCGAGTAGCGAATTCAAAATATCGCTACTTCGCTACTTTCAGTTAGTATTTTGAAACCGGCGGGCGTCTACATACAGAATGGAATGTTTATGCCCTAAACCAAAATCGCGTTTGTGTAGGCCTTACTGACACACATAGAGTTTCGGACACTGATATAGCGGAAGTACTCTACATTCTGCCCGTGAAGTTAAAAGAAGTAGTAAAATTTTAGGCTAACATTATTCGCCATTCTGGGGTGCATAACCTTGACATTATTCGCCCAATTGGTGATAATGCTGTTATAGTTATAAATCGCATAAGGGACCAATTAACTGACAATAAATTGTGCAAATTGTTCATTGCCTTAAAAAAGTAAGCAAGGACTTGCTTTTACTTGCTATTTCACTTGCGTTGTCTACTGTTGATAACTAGAAAATCTAGATCTGGATCTAGTATAGAGCTAGTTAATAGAAACTATATCTAGATTCTAGTTTACCTTTTTAAGGCAATAAACAATTTACACATACGGACTCAAAATATGAAGCAATCAGGGCAATTAGTGTTGTCAGCTATTTATATTTTGTTCCTGATGCGAATCATAACTATAACAGCATTATCACCTTGTGGGCGAATAATGCCAGGGTTACCTGCCCCAAAAGGGCGATTAATCACTTCAAAAATACATGTATTAATGTTTAGCCGAACCCCCTGTATCTAACCCGGAGACACTTGCTAACTTCCCAAGTGCTAGGTTAATTATTTTTTAATCAAATACAATACCACTTACTCGTAAAAGAGCTCATATTTCCGATGACCATAATTTTGAGGCTGAAATACTCTTAAAATACAATAAGTGTGACTGAACTGTAAA
>JBCHJU010131082.1:0-10431 GCA_039654505.1 Plocamopherus imperialis | reverse complement strand
AAATACCTACTTTCTATTGGTCAGATGACTTTGAGCGTCAAATCACAGGAGGAGGGTCACCTTCTTATGCGAGAAATAAAAAAAGATTTTCAAAAAAATTGGATGTACGCGTTTAGAGAATTACATCGACGATATGTATATGCGCTAAACCATTTGCAAGTGGTATTTCCACATTTTTGTATAGTGTCAAGTGTCAGATCCATACTAATCGAAAAGCAATAAATTACATGTAAGTGGAAATGAGGGTACATGTAAATTGTAGTAATAAGAGTGGGAGGCAGTGTTAAGTTGTATAGTGAAGTGTGAAGTGTAATTAAAAATTCAAACTGAATTGTTGGTCATAGTAATGCTATTAGTAATAGTCCCAACAAATATTGTCCGTCTGTTATTTGATAATAATCTCATGAATTGGCATCGGATATAAAAGGAAAAATTGTGTTGTCTATGAATGTTGGGGTTTTGTTGACTCAGTGTAAGTGTAATACAGTACATGTAATTAATACTGTAATACATGTAGTAATGTAATGCACCAATGGAACATGCACTGAACTAGCCAGGTGTGTTATTGAAGTCTTCGTACTCATGCATTTAGTTTTGGTTACATTAATCATTCAAATAAGCCTAGACTGTCACAACGCATACATGTTTTGAATAGTCTACCTTCAAAAGGCAAAAACGACTGGTTAATTTTTCATCATTTTTCAGTCATTCCCCCTATTGACAAGATGTTACTATAAAATCACTTCACTGCTGTTACTTTTTTGAGAATGATTCATTTTTGCCTTTTGAAAATAGACCATTCAATAACAATGCATTTCTTCTTTTGGAGAGTAATAAGTGCGTTTTTCTTCAGTAGATCCCGCAGTATTTTGAAATTACATCCAATTTTTCCTTTCCTTCCAACTTTTCTATCTCCTTTATTCATGCTCAAATAGGTTTTATCTTGAACGAAGCTGAGTGGGAGGAGGACGATGACCTCTATTGATGTGAGACATGAATGGTCTTATTGCCCTTTTAGTTTTAATGATTCTCTTTTAGTTTTGACTTGCGCTTTTCTGGTTTGGAGCTGAACTAACAGTTACATTCTGTGTGTGACATTCACATTAGTACTTTATGGTTAGATTGTGGATTTGTGTTCACAATTCAGTCGGATAAATGAAATGCATCTTGATGATTTACCAAGTCTGGAATTTCCTTTACCCGAATTTAGTTGAGGATTGATTTGCTTTTTTCTGAACTAACACTACTTTTACGTTTACTGTTTTATAAAATTTGATTTACCACTACACAAATATGATGAAACGGAAGATCAAAATCACATGAAAGAAACATGGAAGAAACAAGTCAGAATTACATCAATAAATTACAGTATCAACGAAAATGAAAATTTTGACTATAAATTTTAATTTTAAAAAAATTCATCCTTTGCACATTGTATAGAGTTAGACAATAGTTATAATAATAATAAAAAAAATAAAAACAATAATAATAATAAAAATAATAATAATAATAATAATAATAATAATAATAATATAATAATAATACTAATAATGATAAAGTATTTGAAACTCCATTCAGTAATTTGTAGATCTTTGACTTTTGACCCGGTGATCTACGAAAATATAATTCACATGTCAACAGATACAGATTTATATTTACCGCTGCTCAGTATTTTTCAAACTCCATTCCGCAATCTTTTTGACCCAGTGACCTATGAAAAGGTTAAAAAGCATTTAATTCATGTGTCAAATATATGATGCCATCTGTATATGAAATTCGTATAAATTAAAATTTAATATATTGTCTATCCACCATAAAATTTGTTTTAGTCTAAATCCTCTAGAAATAAAAATTGCTTTAGTATATAAAGACTAATTCACTTTTCTCTCTAAACTGTTGAAAATGGAGGAAATGCTCGAGTTATAGAATGAAAAAAAGAGAAAAAGTAGAAAGGAAGAAATATAAAAATTCAATGGTAGCAAGTGAAAGTGAAAGTAATAATGATTTAAAAAAAAAAAAAACAGGGTGAGGTAGGTGAGGGGGGGGGGGGGGGTGAGACATCCCAAGAGAATAGAACGGAAAGATGGTGGCTTATACTTGGGAGATGACACATATAATGAAGTGCAAAAGAAAGCCAGAAGTATGTAAGAAAATGATTGATGGAATGCAACTCGTGTGACGTATGTAGTTGTACCAGGTGTTTCATTTAATGAAACCTAGCACACAATGCAGAGTGATACAAGTCCATATTAATATTACTCACCTATAAAATATGCGTTACTTTTACATACCGGTACAGTCAAACAACCCCCCTTCACTGTTCCCATTCTGTTGAACTGAACAATGATATTGTCAAACAATGCATAAAACTAAATTGTAAACATTCATCTTCCATCTCTACTCCAATGACTTCAGAATGAATTCAAAATTGGCTGAAGTTGCCACATTGGATGTTAGGAGATTCTGTATAAAAATAAAGTGTATGCTGGAAATTAATATTATAATGCTTTTAGGAAAGGCATGTCTTTTTAGGCACTTTTGAATTTATCCAAACCTTTTGCAAGGATGAGCATAGCTGCATTGTTTGCAATTGCTGTGGGACAGTTTTAATGGGCTTTTTTTTTTTTTTTAAACAAGCATGTCTAAGCATGCAGAAGAGGGAGCTTAATGAAATCGGCTTTGATTCTATTTTATCATCATATCATCAGCAGCAGCATCATTATTATCATTATTATTATTATATTTTCATGGTCTGCACAACATTTCTAGTGAGCAAAGTGGACAAGATTTTAAGCTCAGCATAAATTTTTGACATTGCAGTTCACGTATATGTCCTATATATATAAAGAGTAGCAATACTGGTGACATGTATAGTGCGCACCATAACATTTTCGACATCTGTTTTATCGACATGCATCTTTCAAGTCCGTTTTTTCATCTTTATACTAACTAAATATCTTATTTATCGACATGGTTGCAATAAAATTTCTCTTATATCGACATTATTATCTGATTGAATAAGCAAACAAGCCTACTATCAAAACTACAGTTTAAAGATTTAGATTCTACCACATATGTGCATTGTATTATACTGCGCTTTTTGTTTGCGACCTGCCATGTGGCTAACAGGAAGGGCAGCGTGGGCTTAGTGTACAATGGGGTAGAGGGGCATAGGGGGAGAATGTGTGAAACTAATTTAGTGTCTGGAGTATTGTATGTCCGATATATCAGGTATGCACTGTTTCCTATCACCATGATGTACCCAAGATGGTTGATATCTATGCCTATCACCACTATTGAAAATGTTCATTTTCAATTTTTTAAAAAATTATCCTTAAGAACTTGATTTAAATAAGGTAATATCGAATTGTACTAGGGTGACAATTCTTTTATGGATGATGAAAATAACGTTCAGTTATTCTTAATGTTTAAGTAATAAACATAGCATATATGAGCCATCCCTTATTTTTGAACAGCTGTGGTCTCAAGAAGAGCATCCAAGGAGCAATTTCGATTTGCTAATTTCATTATAAAATAAAATTTAATGCAAATCGAAACTCCCCCATGTGAGCCGGGGACAGTCCACCAGCACAACAGGTACCAAGACAAATGGTTTGAGATGTGGGAAAGCCCTCTTGTTCATATAGCATTTAGGTTCAGTATTCATTCGTTATTCATATTCATATAAATTACCTCTGAAATTAGTTGATTTATTTATCTAATTTGCAAAATACAAATAGTCTGTTCTGTTCATGAATTACATGCATTTTGTTGAAAAGTATGGAACATTATTCATATGATGTAACTTAGGGGCCATGTAGTTTGGCCTTCACATTTACAATAACCATATTTTAGGTTCTGAAATAAGCGGACTGCTATCCCAAGCCAAATTATGGATTAGATTAAAATTAGAATAATATATATCATCAATTACATGTAGATAGCAGATGGCTTAACTATTCTACTACATCTAGGTTCAAACATTACCAGTCATATATGTACATACTACATGTAGTTTCTTGATTAAGTATCAGCAGGCCTAATATGCAAAATGATTTTTCTGTGAAAAATTAGGTGACAAATATTTAATGTCCATGGATTATTATGAATTCTGGGCAACCCTGTGCTACATTTCTGTCTGTCGCTTTTTAATGTTTTTATGAGTATGAGTAAAATTTAAATGAAAAATAAACCATTGTTTTAGAAGACTTCCAGCTTAGTATGTCACTGTGAAAGCTAACAATTTCTGTGCCAATGCTAATGCTTGCGTTTCCCTCTCTTCCTGCTCCTACCTAAATGGTATTTCACTTCAATAGCTTGGCATCAAATACTAAATGTTTCATAATCAATCCTGCTTTTTCTTTTACCCTTGCTCCCAGTGCTTTTCTTCAATAATTTTGAAAGAAATTAATACATATATTAATAATGCAAACTAAATTTTTTGTAAAATGTATAGGGCAATATAGACCATCACCACAAGTTTATGAGGCAAGATTAACAATACTAAGATCAAAACAAAGGTCTACAGAATATCATTAAAGTTGGTTACAGTGGTGGTGAATGCATGCTAACAGAATACTGATCTGGTAATGAATGTAGTATACAGTCTATCGACCTAATACAACCAATACCAGTCTTCCCCCAGGGTTCTGACAACATGCATAATGCAGCATCATGGTGTTTGAAACATTCATTTACTTTTTTTCTTCTTCACATTTATACGTACAGTACCTTGAGCAACTAAATTTTAATCAAGATCTAAGTCCTTAAAACTTTTTTGTCCAAAATTATATAACAGTAGATGATAAGAGTAATGTTGCTACCCTAAGGACGGTAGTTAACATAATGTTTTAGTCATTTACTTATTTCAATACAAATCCCCGACATTGGCATGAGCAAAATTAACTCTGTACCCAATCATCGGGATGAGAATATTCATACTCAGCCGGACATACAGGCAAATTATAGTCGACTCATGGTACATAGTCATGATATATCATAAAGTGATAATTGATCTTGGCCTACAAATAAGATTTTGAATTCGATCTTTCATATTTTAGATAATCAAGAAGATAATACTGGCATATAACAAAATTTATTCAAGTTAAATCTGCCGTGTTGAGTTTTATAATTCAGAATAATTTTTATGGTTTTGTTTTTGTTTTGCTTTTGTGTTCGTTTCATGACAAAAGCACCTGCGTCACGAAACACATACCAGTAGCCAATACTGGTGATGACAGAAGGCTCATACTTTTATGCCTTGTAAATGGACAAACATTTCCTGCTTGGAAAATGTAGACTTTGCTTTGAATATCTAGTTGCCAGAATAAGTAAAGATAAAGTGACAACAGAATTCAGACGGTGTATAGTAATAGCCATCAACAATCTGAAAACTATGATAAACATCTGAAAAATGAAAAGCAAAAGCACAGAGCTGAAATTAAAGATACTAATGGCATGTGTCTTTCCATCTGCAACATATAGTAATTCTCTAAACAATTGACAGATATAAGTAGATGAGAAGATAAAAAGCATTCAATTTTGCGAAAGATATTATAGACCACCAAAGAAATGAACATTTTACAAAGATTATGGCTCGTCATTTTCAATTCATAAAGAAAGAAAAAAAATTCTTTAGACATTGATTAAACGACATGACTTCAGAAAAGCTCTAGAAGGAGAGAAAGGAAGAAGGGAAAGGGGTCTCTAGATTTTGGAGCTAAGATATTGGACAGTGGTCAAGTGACTAACGGGCAGCTATTTCAGAATGCCATACGGTACTTAAGCTACCATGATGACAATAAATAAATAAATACATCTTAATTTGATGCTCTAATTTCCTTACCACATAATATAGAGTATCCAGTTTGAATTTGTTTTGCTTTTATTATTCACCTTAAATCAGTTTTAGGCTGAATATTTCTTAGATTGCTTACCTGTCAAACACCAAATGATTACTTGCAACAAGTTTTGATTTGCAGAATGTTATCTTTCTGCTTTAGATCCCTGATAACTTCCTCTTCAGTTATGTATACAATGTTTCATCTCAATTTCAATTTTGTCAACACACCATCTATTATTAGATCTATAATTATTACTTTTATTTTATGTTATTATTATTATCTAGGCATTTAAACCAACAATGGTACTTGTATTTTATTTACTATTAAGATATTAACAATAATTATCAGATCTCTGATAATGATAAGTCTTCTGATGTGTTACTGTTACAATAGACAGGCCTATAGATATATCTGTCCTATCATATGTACACAATTAGCATTTACCATAGCCTGTTTTGCTACTCATACTGTCTAGCCTCTCTAAATTGCATAATGATTATAACATGGCAACATTATGTAAAAATAACATTACCATCTTGTATCAATGCATGATATTGTGCGGTAGGTTTCTACTCTCATGTAATTTTTACTTGCCACTGCTTTTAAAATCATCGTAGAATCCTAATCCTAAGGTCCATTAATTTAATGTATTATGATCTGAGGCCACAGACCTACAAATATTCATATAATTGAAATTCTTTAAATTCTTACATCCACAATATATATTATATCATAATACATTGATGTCAAATGTTTCAAGAATTACATCATCAATATGCATTTATTATTAGCAATAAGCATGACGCTAAACAAATCAGTAATAAGAATTTTAGTACAAATAATAGATAAAAGTTTAAATAACCAAAAACCAAAAAACAAAAAACAAACCCCAACCCAAAACCAACAAAAAACCCAGAAAAGATCCCCCAAAAGCCTTTCTTTTGCCAGTATGTTACAAATGGCATTGAGATGTAAAAAAAAAATCCATCCCCCATACATTTTTGGTTTGAAAATGTGAAATACTAAAAAAAGGGCTGAGATCTATTATTTACATTATATTATGCATTCCTTTTTTTTTTTTTGCCTTTCCAGATCTTGTTCAGAACATCCAGGGAGAGGCGACACAGGTAGCCACGGAGGCCTATGATAATCCAGTAGCAAAGAACATGGTGACATAGATTAGATCTAGCTGCTTTGCACAATGGGATAATGAGATAGTGGATGAATGAGATGTCCTACTGTGATCCAATTTTGAAGCAAGTATGGAAAAACAGTAGGTTGCTGTCTGATGCTGACTAATGGTAAAAGGAATTGCAGTGAAGACGATGCTCAATGGTATATTGTATCAAATTAGAAAGAAAACATCTGTATAGTATAAAGTTGAACCAACCCAATTGGCCACCTATTCAAGATGACCTGCCTATAGATCACTTTTCTATATTTTTATGACTTCAAGACGACCACAGCCAGTTATTTTTATTTATGAAATGCACTAACTGCTAACAATAATAACTTGTCGAAAATATTGGCCAGACACATTTCATAATCTTGGCGTGTTCAAAGCCACTCACCCAACAAGTGTCTTGCAGTTATTGTATCCTCACCTACAATTGTACTGTGCTCAGATAGCTCTGGTACGTCATGTGTAAAGTGGTGATGCCAATTAGTTTACTATCAAAATCACATGGGTGTGGTGTCTCTTGCTATTGATAAAATCATATTAGACATTTAATATATATAAATTGCTCTATGCTTAAATAATAAAAATGCACAACAGTCTCTAATGTACAGATTTATGTAACGAGGTGAAGATTTTTTTTGTTAGTATTGTTAGACTGATAATCCTCTCCAAGAGGACCACATTTACTCACGAGGTCGGACAGGTTCGTTGTACATCTACTTCCAAGACAATACTGTAAACCTGAATATTTACTGTGTGGAACCCTTTCATCTGAATATTTTTCAATTTTCACTGTTGATCATGGACAAGTCATCTCGCTGTCCCACTATCTTCTGTTAGAGCAAAGTCCAATACTATCACTGTCAAAATGTTTTATCATATCATTGTGAAAGATGAGTTTGAAAGGAGTGGTCAAAAGCGCTTGAATTTAGATGAGGTGGACTGGAGTTGTTTTCAATTTTCACAAAGCCAGAAGAATTACTTGAAATTTTTAAATGACTTACTTCAAAATACCTTAAGTCTAGGGGAACTGAAGGTAAGTTTTTGCACTTGAAACCTGTCTAATTCAAGTGTCATGAAACAGCTATGTTACCACCACAGCCCATTTTACCTGTCTGGTTGAGGAATATTGACTTTATGTTTTATTTTTATGTGATTTACAGCTACAACTCATGAGTCAGTTTTTCTTCATGCCTTATTTATGGGATATTTTTCCTGGTTTATACGGGAGGGCTTGAACGCATTAAAATAAGAATTCATATTAGTTGGATATTCCTGAATACATTTCCTTTTTAAATGTAAAAAAAGTTCAAGCAACTTGCTCCCCTCCCTCCCTGTTTTCTTTTTTGTTGATTAGAAAGTTTTGCCAGCGAGAATAAAGTCATCTAACCTGATCACCACCTGGAAGAGTATATTGCCTTTTTTTTTATCCCTATTCTTTAAAATCAAATTGCACTAGGCTTACTACAGTAATGAAGTGTAAAAATATGTAAAATTAATGTTTTAACTGTAACTGTCTTGCGCTGCGTGTGCCTTATCTCAGTATCAGTGCAGCAGTTTAATTTCATTTCACCTCAACTTTGATAATGCACAATTTCCATCGGGGTGTATCATATTGCAAAATTATGTTCAAATCATTGCCACAATGCATCATTTTTTTATTTTAACTTACGTCTATTTGCATCTTTTAAGTTAATTTTGTTTCTTTTTTTACATTCATACTTGTATCATTTAGACTTTGCCATGAATAATGCTTCTGAACATTTACAAGATATATCCATTTTTTTGAGTTTTCTTTTTCTTTGTTCTTTTACTTATGTAAATAAAATATGCTGATATTTTGACAGCACATGGCTATAAGGGGATCTATTCAGCCACCATTAGCCAATCTATCCTAATATAGTTATAGGGTTTCTTTTTCCTTTACAAGATACAGAAAAAATAATTTTCAACAAATCATTGAGAAAGGACTACAGCGTTCATATGCCATGTCTGCATTGTACAGTGGCACGACGGAAACAATGACTTTACAAAATTGAATTAAATTGGAGAAAAAGAATAATAACTTTTGTAAAGCAGACTTGATGGCTATTTTGTAAGACTGGAAATAGTTTGAATTGACTGTTGGGCGTAGTCAGCTGATAATATTTTTGCTGAGATGGATGAATGGATTTATTTTAATTTTAAATTATGAACATTTCACTTCATGTCTGGTACTCATATTTCCGCTACAAATTAGTTGAGCAGCATAAATAGGAAATTTAGTTTTTATGACGTAGAATTCTAACTTTTAGTAGAGGTACAATTATGAACCTGCTGCTTTTTAAAGTCAGTGTTTTGATAAAATTTTGATTTATTAAAATCACATTTATAACCTGAAAATTTAAATCCATGGTAATGGATACAAATAGACCAAGACTGGGGTTTCCAATTAAAAAATAAAAATGGGTGTGCTTTTAACATGACATGACAAATGCAAGATTTGGCCAGTTTGATCCAAATTCCTTTTGAAATCTGAAGCATTTCAATAAGATGTTAACCCCTTGAACCCTTATGTCTTGAGCCCTAAAAAATCACATACCTGGGCTGGAAAATTGCCTATTTCCTATGTTTTACTTGCATAAATACCTTTGTAGAAGCATTCTATAATGACAAAATTGCGAAATATATATATATATATTTGGCTTATGGGATATAGGAAAATGAGGGTGAAATTGAAAGATGAAAATCAGGGTGGTTGAAAAGCAAGTACCTAGTGGAAATGGCTCATATTATAGTTTCCTTAAAATTGCTCAATTCTCTTCATTTTAGTGATAATTTAATCTTTAGGATGTAGGCCAGATAGGTGTAATGGTTTGTCATTTATCTTTTGCATAAGTCATAACAAATTAAAAACCATGTTTTTGTGTGAAGAGCTAGAAATGGCACATCGTAAACCTTACAGAGCTCAAGTAGCTGCTCGATTTGAGGTTGTTGGTGTATAAGGGCGGTGGAGTCAACAGATGCTCCAAGAGGATGTCTGGCTTTTCATAATCTTGTTAGGAAAATTACAACTGGTTGACATTCATGGAGGACAGTTCACACCACATTGCTTTACCAGTAAGAAATTGGCTGGATGAATAATTTCAAGGGCGCTAGCCAGACAAGGGCCTCGTAAACGGCCCGCATGAAGGCCTGACCTAACAGTACGACATTTTTTCTGTTGCTGTGAGGCTGGGCATAAGAGCTAGTTGGACAAAACCACAGAATCTTGAATTTGAATATTGCAATAACGAACGTATCACAATTTTTTTTTTAGATATCTATTATCCATATATTTGGTACCTGCAAAGTACAGTGCGCACCACTTATATCGACATCGCTTCTTTCGACTTTTCCCTTATATCGACATGACTTGTAAGGTCCGGT
>JBCHJU010130971.1:0-10432 GCA_039654505.1 Plocamopherus imperialis | reverse complement strand
CCGAAGAGTCTCCACCTAGTTTCTAAAATTTGGATTGAGAGGGGGCTTTCTTTACATTTGTTATAAAGCGATTTGTTCTAGATATTTGTGGGGTTAGTGAATGCCTAAGACCCTCCTCAACTGTCCTCTATGAAATGCGTCCAGTTTGTATTCCTCTGATTTTGTCAAGGCCCAGGTGTCGCAGTTGTACAATAAAATAGACCTAACCAATGAGTTGTACAGTTTGATTCTTGTTTTTTTATTACTGTGGTTGAAAAAAAAAATAATAAAGAGCCCCAATTGAAGGAAAGCAACTGAGTTGAGTGATGCATGCAATTATTTGAAGAAACTGAGGTAAACAAAAAGTCGGTGTGTGTGTGTGTATGCAAGCATGTGTAAATGCCATAGATATTTAAGAGACGAGTCAAGTCCAGCTGTATTGCATGTGTTTATGTCATTGTCATAGATATGTAAATAATGAATTGAGTTATATGGCATGTGTGTATGTGTCATAGATATTATATGTATAATGTAATGTACAATTCTAGATGCATGACTATGTGTGTGTCATTAGATTACATATATACAGTGGTGTCCACTTAAGATAAACTGCTTGGGGACCGATCCAGTAGTTTATCTTAAGCAAGGTCTATCTTAACAATTTCAATGAAAATTAAAGCTAAATATCACACAAGCACACGAACACACACACCTAACGTAGCCTTCAGTTCCAGGTGGGGTGTTCACTTTGCCTCTTCAGTGGTCATAACACAGTACATTGTACAAAAATATACAACAGGCCTACAACTACAATGTACAGTCGGGTCCCTCGCAGAGCATGAAGTGGACAACCATGTTGTGGATGTATGTTTGTAGTTTGTGGTACATTTTTGTAGGTGTAAAGTTGGTTTTGGGCACAACACATGTTCAGGGCAGTTTGTAATGGTAAAGGAAGAAAAAATTGGGTCTGATTCAAAAGTTTATCTTAACCGAAAATTTATCTTAAGTGGTGTTTATCTTAAGCGGACTCCACTGTACAAATATACATATAAGTGTATACAGTAGTGATAAAAAATGACGTTACATTTTTGTTGTGCTCTCTTTGTCTACTTTTGTGCATCAAAATAACTCATGATATACATCACGTGAAAGGTAATTTAATTCTGTGTACAAAGGTGTCAAATACATTCATGTACATATCATTGAAAGCAAGATATGAGGATTTGAATGCAAACACCTAGCAATCCCAATTTGGAAAAAAGTACAATAATTATTGTTCACATTATGTTCTGCACACTAAGGCAAATTTTCCAAAACGTTGCACATTTATGCACGTTCATGAACATGGAACTAGCTTCTACCTGTTGTCTCATAGCTTTCTGACAGATTTACATTTCGTTCTAACAATATCATTCTTTCTATAACTTTAAGACCACGATACCTCTCCAATATAGGTACCATTCAACAAATGCCAAAATTGAGTTGTGATGAAAGGGCAAGGTTGATTGGACATTTGGAAGCTGGGTTTAGTGTTGAAAGAGAAGCTGGCATTTTTAATCTCATGTCACCAACGTCGGTTTATCAGTCAAATTGCAGGCATGATTTTACCGGGTCCGTTAAAGATCTCCAGAGATTAAGGACAAGCGTTACCAATAGGGATGAAGAAATCGTCAATGCTTATGAGGACGGTCCGTTTAAAACAGCCGTTGCAAGTGCAAAGGAGCAGAAGCAGTGTAGTAGGCACGCGCCACTCCTTTCATCAACCCTTGGAACAAACTTGATATCATAGCCCATGGCAGGATGGGGGGGAAGAAAGGGAGGACAGTGAGGGTGAGTGTGTGTGTGAGTGTGTGTGTGAGTGTGTAAGGCTGAGGAAGACTCCAGTGGCATGGTCTGTGTGTCATTACCATAGATGTGTAAGGAAGACTCCAGTGGCATGGTCTGTGTGTGTCATTACCATAGATGTGTAAGGAAGACTCCATTGGCATAGGTGTGTATGTGTGTCTGTGTGTGTCATTGCCATAGATGTGTAAGGAAGACTCCAGTAGCATAGTTGTGTAGTGTGTGTGTCATTGCCATAGAAGTGTAAAGAAGACTCCAGTAGCATAGTTGTGTAGTGTGTGTGTCATTGCCATTGATTGATGTAATTAATGGTACTATATATACATGTATCATCATTACAAAGTACATTTATGTATGTACTAGTTCTACTTTGACCTGTAAAATACAGGACAAAGTAGACATGAGTACAAGAACAGTATGAGTACGGTATGTGTCGATGACTTCGACTTTTTTGTCGTTTTTGACTCCGTTTCACCTGGCAAGTTGGAAGTTGGTGCTACATCAACATAAGCAACCGGAGTTTGCATGGCAAGCAATAAGTGGCAGTCATTCATGTCAGAAATTTGAGATGCGTCATTGAATGATGCTCAAGGGGTGTAAAGATAGTGGTATAGTACTATTGTAGTGTAGTACTGGTAGTTTAAAAACCGAACAAAAAGCCAGCTTCTAAAATCTTGGAAATGTGGGGTTAAGGTTTAACTCTTTCAATGCCAATCCCCAATATATCGGTAGGAGAACAATTTAACTCTTTGTTTATCATGAGCTGAATCATCAGCATGAGCAGCACTTAAAAATTGAACCTTTTTTTACTACAATTTGCTCATATATCAGCATGAGCACATACAAACTGTAATCAAAGACTTAAATCATGCTATAAGTATAAGGCACCCATACCGATGTATCGGTGTATGGTACACAAAGAGTTAATACATGTAAATGCCATCAAGCTTGGCTGAGGAAGTGGTAGCAAATGTACATATATACCTGTAGATATAGGTCTGCTCATTGTGTAAATCTGATTTGACATGTGCAGAAGAGCTCACTACTATTTATCATTATCATGCTGTTCTGCCTTGCAAAAATTTGAACATTTTCAGAAATTCACCAGTGCCATCATTCAAAGGATTGTTGAAAATGTCATTTAAAAGTAGAAACCAAAATAAAAAGAGACATCAAGCCACACATCAGTGTTACTGAGAAAGAAAATGTAAAAATCATTGATGAAATGCTAAACACTTGACACAATCAACATACCTATAAAGAAAATAAATTTTTAAAAATCAAGAGTGTGATAATATGATATACAATGTACTAATAGAAGTCAAGTAAGAGGGAAAGTGGACATGAATCTGTACACTGCATCACAGAAATAATATAAATATCATACAAACATATAAAAATATAAATTTATACCTAAAACTACATCAAAGAACAACTCGTACACAATTCATTTTTCCTTTAAAAAATGTTTTAATTGAAAATTGCCCATTTGAATTTCAGAAAAAAGATATACACGTCCATCTCTCTATCACAAACCTGCTTGAACACTTTTGTGGTGGGGTGAAAGGTTGTAAGAATGAAAAAAAAATGCGAGACTTATTTTCGGCATTAGATTTTCTATATATAGCGCAATATCAACTCAAATGTTCTCAAAGCACTTGACAAAGCGCTTAACATGATCACGGGAATATATTTGGTATTTATGGAATATGATTTGTAACAAGTATGTCCGTCAAAAGACATGAGAAATCATTGCATCGGACAAATACCCGTAGTAGTACGGATGATTTAAGACGGGCATTTGATTCAAATACCCAATGATGAGGATGAAATTTATATACAAAGATCATCGGATTTAGCACCAAGAAAATGTTTTAGAACTGGATCATTACACCCAACCCCCCCCCCAATCAACATGACATAATAACCTGGTTAAGTACTTGCATCTATCTCTGCCTCTTTGAAGGTCTAGAGTTTAACACCAAGAAAAAAATTAAACAGATTGATTGCGTCATAAGCAGATCAGTAAAAAAAATTTACTCAACAAATGCCGCCGCCAGTTTTGATGATGGTGAAAGAAACAGCTCTCACTCCCCCAGTGACATTGGTGAAAATGACTTTTTTTTTTTTTTGCCCTGCCACTCCCCCAGTGACATTGGTACAAATGACATTTTCTTTGCAGTGCCATTCCCCCAGTGACATTGGTACAAATGACATTTTCTTTGCCGTGCCACTCCCCCAGTGACATTTGGTGCAAATGACATTTTCTTTGCCGTGCCACTCCCCCATTGACAATGAGCAGAAACTCTCTGCAGATAGCTGGAGCTATACAACATTTGGCCATGAAAAGATTGATTTTGAAAGAGGAGGAATTGAAGAGGACAGATGGTCAACCACGTTCAACCGTTATCCAATTATATTGGGGCCATGAAAGCCTGCTCCTGTTTCTTATGGGACATCGACCCTGACCGTTGAACATTTTGGTACCGTACTGTCTTAGAAACAAAATTAATCAGGAATTGTAAAGGAGCCTTATAAAGATACTGCAAGCTAGGCTTTGTCATCAGTCAGCAAACGAGAGGGAGCCTGTCATTAGAGACTGCTCCAAGTCTTGCGACCACTTCCTTCCAACGAAGCTATTTTGATGATTGACTAAAAAAAAAACTCATTCTACACGACTTCACGACTACATTATACTGGCAAGGTGGAAGGTGCAACCACAAGAATGTTAAAGACATTAAAGTTTCGGACGATCAAAAGGTTTAGGGAATCCTGACAAACCCGATGACTAAACTCCTTCCTGCCAGCTGCTAACCTGCATGCGGGTGGGAATCATATTCAATACAGTCAAACTAGAATTCAACGAACTCTGACTGAGCGAACACCCTAGATTCAACGAACTCTGGGAAAATTCCCGTTTTTATTTCTTCATTGACATTATAAAATCTCATTTATCCAAAGAACTGATCTCGAACTCAACCTCGATTCTAACAAACACAAATACTCAACTACGAGAAATATCTCAAATAACCCTACTTGATTCATAGGCCTTGACATCTTTAACCGAAGATATTGTGGGGGGGGGGGGGGGGAGAGGCAAAGCGAATGGGGTCCATGATGCATTGCCTGTCCTTCCCTTTGTGTTGAGCCAGCAGCCAGATCAGATGCAGTTCTGGTTCATTGACACTGAGTTTTACTGTACAACATGTCCAGCTGAAGGACAAACATTGGCCCAGCAAAAGCCAATACCAATGTGAACTTAAAGCAATGGCAAGAGGCCAATACTATTTCAGAAATGTGACATGGAGGCTCATCCAGGACTGACTGACTGACTGCCAGCCAAATTAAATTTCTTTGGCCTTTCACTGATATAATGCTGTCATGTCTGGGCTGTCCAAAGAGCTGGGCATAGAGCATGTCAACGGCAATACTTCACCCATGAGAGGGAGGAAGGGGGGGGGGGGGTGCTCTTTTAGCTTATCTCCATCTTTTTGGTCAATGAGGTGATAAGCAGACCCGAGTATACAGTAGGCCTACCTGACTTGTATAACGGGTACCATGTAAGTTTTCGTCAAAGAAAAAAGAAATATATATATATACCGTGTATGCGGTGCACTCCGGTTAACATGACATCGAAGAATCAATTGTGAAATAGCAGTGTGGCAGTGCACTTTTAAGTGTGTTCGTCTTCTTGAAGGTTGCAAATTGTAGGCTTGGCCTGTCAAACTGCGTTCTCAGACCCTGTGGGATTCTTCGCCTTTCCCCCATCAGATCTGAACCTCCCCCATCCCTCAGCGTCTCATTTCCTGTAGTATGTACAAGGCTAAACCACAGCTTGGTACTAGAGCTAGGCCTAGTTACAGTGTTGTTGGTAGTAATGCCCCACATAAGCATAGCATATCCAAAAAACTGGGCGAAAAAAAGGTTATGCTTGCAGTTAAAGCAGCCAGCATGTCATTGTAACCAAGGGTTGGTAGGTTGTTTTTTTTAAAACAAAGAAAAAGAGGAAGGTCGGTCAGCACTAAAAAAAACCCCAACATAATGGTCACCGTCTCAGAATTATCATGCTATCCAAGGTCATGCTAAGTGGAGTGCACTGTAGTATCGCTTTCAACATTTTGCGCCATATTTTTCTTGCATGAAATGGGTATTATTTCATAGAAATAGAAAATAAAAGCATGCTTTGTAGCAAGGGAAGATTATGAATGTGTGCAGATATCTATTAATACCTGATTCCTAATCCAACGGATGTGTATTCAGAGATCATGCCAATACGATCTGATGTGCAAAATGTTTACAACAGCTGCTTAACAAGACGGACTGTGCAAAAAATCTGAGCCTGTTTTGATTGTACTCAAACGCGGGTTTTTTCTTTTTGGCTAGGGGAAAAAGCCTGCAAAACTTCCATCTTCGAACCTTTCTCACCAACAAGTGTGTAAAAGCATCATTTCTCAGTGGTTCAGAACTGATCTCCATATACTGACCTAGCTAAACCCCCCTTCCCTCCACCAACAAAACAGCCATGAAACCATAAACAAAGAGTAACATCAAATTAAGAAGTACCAAAAATATCACGAGACTGTCATTCATTGCCCTAAAAAAAACTTATGCTTGGGTAAGTTTGGCAGATAAATTCTGAACCACTGCAACTTTCTTTCCCCAGTTGAATACAAACTAAATAAGAGGACTAGATTCTAGAACCCTCACAACACGGTAGTGCTATTTTGGAGGTTTTGACGAGGTTATGAGTCGTTGCCATGGTGGACCTACCACATTTGTGTTGCCTAAGCTTTTTTTTTCCTCCTTTTCTTTTGCATCCACTTATTGGGATGAAGAGAAATAAAAGCATTCGAAGTCTGGTGAAAAATTTGATTTTTAAAAATCCCATTGCAAAGCACAGATTGATGATGACATGATACATGTGTAAGTTTGACTGCAACATGGAATGAGATGTGTCAACAGGTAATACAGGGGACATACTTTTCAAAACGAATGAAAACATAGCATGGACAAGTGAAAAATTAGTTGAACCTTTAGATAATTTCTCTCTATAGACTGATCAGACCCAAGTTTCCCTTTTTACTTATAAGGAAACTTTCAATTTGGCAGGAAAGCAAAAGCTGAGAAAATCATTTGGTGAAGAAGTGAAGTAAATACTTCCAACTTGCTAATTAATCAATTAACATAAAATCATAAAATTTTGAGCAAAGCAGCAGCTAACACAACATGCAGTGACACAAAAACAAAAATGGGCATAGCCCTACCCTCAGAACGTTGGAATGGAGATATAATTTTGATGCATGGCAAAGGTCCATGAGGCTACACAAAAATGCAATTCCATTAATCCACAGAAAATAGAGACCCCTGTATGCTGTATCCAGTGAACAACTTTTAAAGACAAGTGGAACAAAAAAGGTCAATTAAAAAAAAAAAAATCAACAATGAAATAATTTTGGTATCAACAACGTGAAATTAAATTTCAATGACTGCTTTCTGTTTAGACTAAAGCACAACTGCAACAGTTTAATCCCATGACTCGTCGTCATCATCGACTCCAGCCCCAGTACCAGCTGCCCAGCTGTCCGTCTGCTCACTGGCGCGATGTCCACCGCCTCCGCCAGACTGAAAAATAGGTCCAAAATTATCAGGCTACAAAATGTTCTAGAGTTCATCTTACATAATAGTTATACTGTTACACAGTGTTCCAAAACATTTCAGCCTAACTTTTAAACCATTTTCAGTAAAATAATACTTCTGAATCAAAAAATGTTTCACTATACAATAAGTATTAGAGGAAAAATTGTTAGAATAGCAATGACAGGTGAACTAATCCACAAAACAACGTCAGAAAAAAGGAACAAAACCAAGACACAAGACTTACCCTTTGTCTGCGAATGTCTTTGCCACCAAAACGGCCACCAAAGCTACCGCCATCACCAGCACCCATACCACTGGCATGATCTTTGAGCCAATCTGGCACAATTTGGTTAGCCTGGAATTTAATCAAAATGCGTGTATTAATTTTGGTATAAGACAATATAACAACATGAGTAGGCATATTATGCTGAAAATACAAACACAAGAATATTTCTCTGGTATTGCGCTGTGATAAACCAACCCAGACACTGAAATAACCAGCCTCCACACCAAAAAAACCAGCATCCAACCTTCACACTAAAAAACCCAGCATCCAACCTTCACACCAAAATACCCAGCCTCCAACCTCCAAACCAAAATACCAAGCCTCCAACCTCAAAACCAAAATACCAAGCCTCCAACCTCCAAACCAAAATACCCAGCTTCCAACTCCAACCTCCAAACCAAAATACCAAGCCTCCAACCTCCAAACCAAAATACCAAGCCTCCTAACTCCAAACCAAAATACCCCACCTCCTAACTCCAAACCAAAATACCCCACCTCCTAACTCCAAACCAAAATACCCAGCCTCCTAACTCCAAACCAAAATATCCAGCCCCCAACCTCCAAACCAAAATACCCAGCCCCCAAACTCCAAACCAAAATACCCAGCCCCCTGACTCCAAACCAAAGTACCCAACCACCTGACTCCAAACCAAAATACCCAGCCCCCTGACTCCAAACCAAAGTACCCAACCTCCTCCAAACCAAAATACCCAACCACCTAACTTCAAACCAAAATACCCAAACTCCTAACTCCAAACCAAAATACCGAGCCTCCTAACTCCAAACCAAAAAACCCAGCCTCCTAACTCTAAACCAAAATACTCAACCTCCAGCCTCCAAACCAAAATACCCAACCTCCTCCAAACCAAAATAACCAACCTCCTAACTGCAAACGAAATACCCAACCTCCTAACTGCAAACGAAATACCCAACCTTCTAACTGCAAACGAAATACCCAACCTCCTAACTGCAAACGAAATACCCAACCTTCTAACTGCAAACGAAATATCCAACCTTCTAACTGCAAACGAAATACCCAACCTCCTAACTGTAAACGAAATACCCAACCTTCTAACTGCAAATGAAATATCCAACCTCAAACCTCAAAACCAAAATACCCAACGTCCTAACTCCAAACCCAAATACCCAACCTCCTAACTCCAAACCAAAATAGCCAGCCTCCAAACCAAAATACCCAGCCCCCTGACTCCAAACCAAAATACCCAATCCCCTGACTCCAAACCAAAATACCCAGCTCCCCTGACTCCAAACCAAAATACCAAGTCTCCAAACTCCAACCTCTGCACCAAAATACCCAGTGTCCAACCTCCGAAACAAAACACCTCGCCTCCAACCTCTGTACAAAAATACAGTGCAATTAACTAAGACGGCCTCGGCTAATGTGACCCTCATCGATGTCATGCTAAACGGAGTGCACTATATCCCTCTACATCAAACTACCCAGCATTCTACCTCTACACTGAAACAACACCCAGTTTTCTTATCCTACATCACCAAACTACCCAGCTTTCAAACTCTACACCTAAACAACACCCAGCTTCTAACTTCTACACCAAACATCCCAGCCTTCAACTTACTCTACACTAAAATACCTCGCCTCCAACCTCTAGACCCAAAATATGAAGTCTTTAACTTAGACCACAAGAAAACAAACCTCTTTGAGAATTCTGACCAAGTTCGCAGCCATAGCCTGGTCTGTGTCCACACTGAAAAAACTTGTGGCTTTTCCCAAGTTGCCACAACGACCTGTGCGGCCAATGCGATGGACATACTCATCGATTGACGACGGAAGGTCGTAGTTCACAACGTGCAGAACATCTGGAATGTCCAAGCCTCTCGCCGCTACAGACGTTGCCACAAGAATATAACATTTCCCAGTTTTAAAATCTCTCAGTGCCTCTTCTCTTTCTCTCTGTAGGCGATCTCTATTCAAGTCAAAGGAAAGAAAATTGGTGTGAAAAAAAAAACGTGTATATATATATGTCGAGGATGATGCTTATTATTATCATCATTGTTAAGAACATCGCCCACTAAATCCTCTTTCTACACCATATACCCTTCTTACATAGGCAATGAGGCATGATGAGAGGACAAAGACGACAGGACAGATGTAGATAGAGGCTTTGACACAATGTCCACCTATTCTCTCCTTGAGCCAATCTCCCTCCCAATTATTGAGGACCGTAAGAAAGCCCTTGGTGTGACAGGTGCAGGAGTAGTCATCAATTTAATGGGCTGTAAAAATTCACAGCTTAAATGATAAAAAGCAAACATTAACCCTCTCGCCGGCCAACCGCCCGAGGCCGCCCCAGCGGAAGTAGGCCTCGAATTGGCAAACTGCCCGAGGCCGCCCCATACTTTTCCCCATCAAGTCCGACTCTTTAAACCGCATTTTAGACACGATATTTAGCAGGAAACATAGTGAAGCTTATATGTATCGATACCTAAGGGAATCATGTCTTAGAATCGACAGTTGTTGGGTATTTCTAGCCTCGATTTGGGGAACAATAGCGCCCCTTATAAAGCGTCACTTGCACGCATTCATTCTCTTTACGCATCGCTGCCTCTGTGATGAGTCATAACGAGTCTACTGTTCACCCTTTGTGTTTACAGTGCCTTTGTGCTTTTCAATTGCCTTTATTTTACAACAATGGACCACCAAAACGT
>JBCHJU010130748.1:0-10435 GCA_039654505.1 Plocamopherus imperialis | reverse complement strand
TCACTCACTCACTCACTCACTCACTCACTCACTCACTCACTCACTCACTCACTCACTCACTCACTCACTCATTCACTATCTCACAAATTCTGCTTACTCAAAGTAAAAAACAAAAAAAACCCTTTTTGAAGCTATTGATTACGTGAGGCAGTTTTTTCAACATAATTCACTGCCGATTAAAACAGCGTTGCCTAAACGTCGAATTGTACCTGTAATAAACTAGAAAATTCACCGACGCATTCGCCATAATGAAAGTCATGAAGATTTCTATGTACAAAGAAAGGAAGAAAAAGTATTCCGCTCGAAATAGCCAGGGTATGGCGTACCTCAGGATAAAGAGGACGCTTGCTGGCAGAAAAGCCAAGAGGTACAACGCCGACAGAATACCCACTTGTACTATGGCTTGCCTTTCTTTGGAACTGCTGCTCGAAGCGCCACTAGATCTACTGTTGGACGCCTTGCCTTGCTCCTTTAGCTTGGCTTCCTCTGATCCAGTATTACCCTTGGGGTCTTTTTGGGACGTCACGACGATACCGGATGTCGACGTCTTCTCCCTGAATCGGGCCGACTTCTTTAGGGCGTAGGTCAGGACAAAAAGACTTCCGACCACGACGGTGTTCGTCAGTATATAAAGGATTACGTTGTTCATAATGTTCGTCCATTTTGAAACGTGTTTACGTAGCACAGGGCGTGGAAAGTATAAAGCCAAAACGGTCGAGTTGGTCGTGGCAGACCACTGTTTGGACAAGCCGTAAATTGAAAAGTCCAGCGCCTTGCAAAACAGAGAGTAGCCCCATAACGCAGAGATTATTATGAAGGTTCTGTTTCTAGTGAACATGTTTTTAAAGTGGAGTGGCAGAAGGACGCATAAACTTCTTTGGACGGCAAGGAACGGGATGAAATAGGAAGAGGCAAAGAAGAATATCTCTCTCGGTAGGTTCACGAAAAATATTAGACTCTGCGTTTGCACACCGAAAACGGTGTGAACTTCAACGACAAAGAGTAAAGTTGATATCCAGTGGAATATTTCAATAGTAAGAAAGCAAAGATCCGAGATCGCAATGCTGAAAAACGTTATAGTCACACATTCCTTAAGGCCTATCCTAAAAAAAGTGCGAATACACAGGAGATTACTGGCTATTCCACCAATAGTAATAGCCATCTGAAGGGTTAAGATGTATCGCATTACGTAGAAGTATTGGCGTTGTGAGACAAGCGAATGAATGGGTTTGCCAGAACGTGTATTAGCCACTTCAACAATGGTGGTAATGACCTCGGATAGGTTGATTTTGGGGTTGGAGGTCGCTGTCAGAGCGTTCATCTTCGGCCTGAAAAAGAAGAGGACACAATGAATTTGTTCGACACATTAATTCATTCTTGATTGAGATTTGCCGTTGTTTTGTTGTTTTTGTATGAAGGAAAGCACATTTTGCTTTACGTGTGATGGTGGTGAATATGACTATGTATCGAAACCATAATTTACAGAGGCGAAAAGCGAGTTTTATGCTTGACTTTTTTGTCAGTTTTCTCACCATTAATGATTTTGAAAATCTTATCAGATCAAACTGACGTGTAATAGCAAAACCAGAATATTAATTCTTTAGATCAGACCTAAAATACTACAGTTTAGCGTCTATAACATTCTAAAAGCTAAAAGAGAAAAAAATTAGCATTTTGAAGTTTGTCACTATTCGAAAGGAAAAACAATCCTAACATTCGCGTCCTGACAACATAACTGACTATTACATATATTCAGTATAAAGGTGTCAAAGTTGACGATATTATAGCAACGGTCAATACTCTAAATGGGATAGGAGTGTATAGTCATTCTGATTTTCCCCTCTGTTCATTGATTCTGCTGCTTGAATTCAGAGTAAAGAACTGTCCAATTTTACCAATGTCCTGTCCCATTACCAATAAGTTCGAATTCAAATAAAAGAGGCGAAAGCTCAAAGGTGAAGGTAATAGATAAGGGAGTAATAGCTACCCGGTCATCCAATTCTTTAGAATACTAGATCTAGCCCAGACGTAATTGTAGCATTGCAGCGCGATCGGCAACAATGGCTCAAGAAGCTGAAGTTGAGGTATTACACCAAAATAAACCACAAAACAAAACAAAATGAAAAAAAAATAAACAAACAAAAAAAAAAAAAACAAAGCCCCAAAATCCAAGAACTGTCGGGCACGAGATTTTGAACTGGTGTAGGTGGTCTGCTCCTCACAAGGGCCAACTTTCGATCGTCCTGGTATAACGTTGGATTTTTGCCAAAAAAAAACAAAAAAAAAAAACAACAAAACAAACCACAACTGGGCTTGTATATTTTTATTTTTGTTTCGTTGTTGTTTGTTATCATTGCTATTGTTCTATTAGTTGACGTTGGTGATGGTGCTATTATTGTTGTTGTTGTTGTTATTATTTTAATAGTGGTCTTAACATAATCACCATTCAAGAATTTCTGAAGCTATTCGTCATGCATTCCAACAACAACATTATGGCGTGGTTTTACTGTAAACCTTATCTTGTTCATATAATATATTCGTCCCTCAAAACACGTACTAGCGAGGACGAGTTAGAATCAACATTCGATTACTTGTCTCACATATTTTCTCCTCTGTAAAAATCTAAGGAATCAAGCAACGAATAGGGGATATAAAACCGATTTTGAATTAAGTCGCAATAAGGTTGCAGAAGTTGTACAAAACTTTAAACGGCTCTCCTGCAAAAGTAACAAAATGTGACTTACGCTTGTTCGTGTTTAGAGGGACAAAATGTTCAGAAACAACATCAAACAATGCAAAACATACCCTTTGGCCGACATAAATTCAAACCACATTCATAACCTGTAACTACCCTTACAACCAATTTTGAATAATCAGTGCATCTACATAACTTTTTTTAGCAGAATCCAATCGATACTGTTGCAGCTTTATGGCCTGAAGATATACGCAACAGTGTGTAGAATCAGCGTTTGAACTGATGTTGATTTACATTGGTTAGAAGTTTTAAGTATTATTAGGCCGAAAGAGAAAATCTGAAAGTTTTGCATCTTTAACATGAAATTTCACGTCAGTTTCTCCCATTTGTGACATCATTTTCTGACATTTGCTAATATATATAATGCTTTTGATTTCAGAATATTGATAATTTTGTAAACAAATCAGAAGAAAAATTGTACCTGCTATCTACTCTGATATTGAACTCTTCATCTTCGAACAAAGGCAAGGCAGAGGTGATCAAATGCTTGGTCAAATCATCTCCAGCGTCCACATCTACCACACAGAATACTTTGAATAGGCTCTTGCCTGCATCTGCAGAAAGAGATTGAAATACTTGAAATCAAAGCTTAGCATCCACAGTGCTTTAATTATACAAGTTAAGATGTCTTTACTGCCTGTTCATTTAAGAAATCAATCTTAAATTGTTTTTGAAAAATGTCCTTTTAAATATATATGATATACAAATTTTAAAGAAAAACTAAATTCTAATTACAAATTTATTAGATTTCTAACATTTTAAAATGATTTTTAACACTCAGTCTATCCAACCTTAAATTTTAAACATCACCATTTTATCTTCAAACACATCTCACAACAGAGTTAATATTTATTCAAGTAGTGGCCGAAGGTGAAAAGGGGGTGGGACAAGAAAACAGGAAATATAACATTTCAAGGCTGGAGACTTCCACCTTACACAAGTCTGTCCACCACAAACACTCACAATGATTGATACCAGCGAGGACACGTCTGTAAACAACATAAACAATGATGTAAATGTATGAATGAAGGACAGAAGGCAACGGAATGCCATTGTCAAGAACACGAATTCCAAGCACACCACTTGTTGAGCATAATTTGCAGAGCCAGCAAAACAGAAAACATGTCAATCAACAGAAACAACTAAGGAATTCATAATCAACATAAAAAACAATAGCTACAATACTACATGGAATGTGAGGACTTTATCTTAACTGGGGAAATTTGAAAATTAAATTCAAGAGGCAAACAGCCTCATTTTCCTCAACACATATCTTGTGCCCCGTAACACTATTTTTCTTGAGTTTTCAGACTGAGCAAGAAATAAAATGCCAAACACTAGAAGGAATCATGAAGTATCTCAATATTTTTGAACATACAAACCTCGTCTTACTTGTGGATCACCAGACTTCAAAAGTGTCACAAAAGGTGTTAACCACTTAGACGTCAGAGCTTTGCACATTTTTTTTGAGTTCATAGCTGTAAGATTAAAGGAAATCAATCATTATTAATTTACCTAGACATTAGGGTGAAAGTCTTAAAATTATTTTCCTTTTGTCTTCCTTGTCCTGGCATTTTCTGTTTCTTTCTGCAATAGACAAATTATGTTTCTGTAGTGCCTCCTATTTTCCACAATGTCTACCTCTTCGTCTCTTCTCATCTGGAATTTTAGCATTGTATTTTGAATATACTGATTTATAAGGCTATTCTCTCGTCATTTGTTACGTTGATACATCTAAATCATCTAACTTATTTTTTATTAAAATTTTTAAAACATTTGCTTAAGTTTGATCTCTTATAGTTGTATTTCTGACTTTGTCTCTTTTAGTTTTCCTAAATGCTCTTCTCAGATATTTCATTTTATCTGCATTTACTTTTCTGCGCTCCCTACTGTTAAAGGTCCAAGTCACATTGCCATAAAAGACAGCAGGCTCTACATGTATGTACAATTACCCCTCTACAATGTTATTTCACAATACAAATTCATTTTGTTAAGTAGAACAAAAAAAGCGTATTCCATAACTTTTAAGACTAGTTTTTGGAATGGTCAGGATGAATATTGCAAGATCGTAAATTACATTGACATTTGTAAAGATGAATAATGTGTTCGAGGTATGAGGGTGTTTAGCGTTCTTTCAGCTGGTAACCCTATTCATCCAGCAGTAGGTATGAGGCAGCCATTGTTAATCAAGGCATGCCACAAATATCTCTGCTAAAAACCTTTAGTCACTCAAATGTTTAAATTTTCTAGTTACTTTAACCTTTGTCTACCCCTACCTTAATTATGTATTTATTCACAGGCAATATAAAAGATAAAGACTAGGATTAAAGATCTTTATTCTGCACTAAAAAGTACAAAAAAAAAAGAAGTTAAGAATTTATATAAGTGACCAAGAATATTAATTGCACCAAAAATAAATCAAGATTGAAAGACATGTTTTAAGGTAACATACAGTTTCCGCTCATTTCAATTTGTAGATCAAGGGCATTCCTTTTGAAACAAGAAGACGAAATCCTGGTTGGACAAAATACAAATGACATATACAAGCATGTCCAATTTACATTACAACACACTGAAACAAAAAAGGGAAGTATTTCAGTTTCACAAATAATAATCAAGTGAATTCATCCAGATAATTAGAATGAATCAAATGTAATGAAAGGAAATAAAATAGGAGAAAGTGAGAAATATATATGTATAATATATATATTATAAAGCATACTATACCCCAGATAATAATAATATTAAAAAATAAATAAATAAATAAACAAAGAGCAAATAAAAAATGTAAAAAAAAATATAACCCCAATATAAAATGAAATAATAAATAAATAAACTAATTAATTAATTAATTAATTAATAAATAAGGCCCTTCAACAGGAATTCAAACCTCTCCTCTCTAGATTGACAGGTGGAGACACAGACCAAATGCAGAGCAGCAAATGGAAAAATATATATCTAGAATGTTGTTGACTTTCATACTGAAAAAACCCTTTTGTAATTGAATCTTCTTTCTTCTTAGAAAATCAACGTCAAGAAATGTTGCTCATAGTACCATATATTCTAGTATATTTTACTTCTTTTATATTTTGTTTAAATTGTTTACAAAAATGTCTTGCTCAAAATATAATAATTAGCATTAGAAAATGTTACAAAACAACAAAAACTTGTTCATTGAAGCTTTATGAGAATCTGACATAAGTAGTGACTTCTAAATAGTCCGGATAACGATACCCTGACTGGCTATCAAGGGCCTGACAATAAATTATACTTAGGATACTAAGAAAAGTAAACTTTTTTGAAGCAAAACATCATGCTCCAATGTATCATTGTTTTCTGATTATTTCTTTTGCACTGTGTTCATGAAGAATTACAGTATCTATTTCAACCAATATTCTGTCAAAATTCTGTCTGAGTTTCTTGACTTGACTTGACTTGACTTGGGTCAGTGTTTGAGGCTAGGATGGCCTGTTCACTGGTCCAGTAATTAAGGCTATTACATTAACTACTTGGCAGCATGCATGATTAAGGTCAGTTTAATAGTTCTGGCAGGTTGGGGAGTAAACTCCAGGCAGGTTTTCCCAGAATTTGTCCAGGCGACTCTTGAAACAGTTGAGGGATGGTGCAGCGACAACGTTATCAGGCAGGCTGTTCCAGGTATTTGTTACTCTATTGGAGAAGAAATTGGCCCTGATTTCAAGGCGAGATCTGACTTTCTTCAGTTTTCGAGTGTTGCCTCTGAGATCTCTCGTGTCAGTGTCGGCAAAAAGGAGCTTTGGACCCTCTACTTTATAGAAGTCATTTACATATTTATACACCTCTATCATGTCGCCCCTGTGCCGTCTATGCTCTAGGGAAGGCAGTCCTAGTGCTCTGAGCCGTTCTGGGTATGGCTTATCTTTCAGATGAGCCAACAGTTTTGTTGCCCGCCTCTGAACATCTTCCAGGTCGCTACAGAGAGTCTTCTGGTGAGGCTGCCAGACTGCATGTCCGTATTCCAAGATTGGACGTACAAGTGCCTTAAACAGTTGGACGAACACTTGGTTTGTCAGATGGTTAAAGGATCGTCTGATGATGCCTACAATCCTGTTGGCCTTGTTGGTACATTGAGCCACATGCTCACTGAAGTTCAGCCGACAATCAATAGTGACTCCCAGGTCCTTCTCAGCACTACTTTCTGCTAGTGTTAGGATGCAGTTGGTTTCATCGACGTACTACTACTGAAAAATGAAAATTCGCAAGACATACCATGATACATAGGGATACATTTTTAAAAATTAAGATCATCCTGATTTTAGGCGAAAATTTCATGGTTGACGGTCCAGTCATGTTGGAGGAGAAGAAACGTTTGGATAACTAATCAATTAAGACATAATAATATTAACAACAATATAATAGCCTAATTAATGAGAATGCATATATTTCATATAATATTTTATATATAATTTACCCTTCTTTCCACTTTCTTTGGAGCTTTCACCCCCGGATGAGTCCTTTTTTTTCTCACTGGACTTGCCCTTGGATTTGTCTTCTTTCCCTTTTGCTTTTCCATCAGTGTTTGAGTTGGTTGATTTCTTGGAGGTTTCCACCTTTTGCGATGTATCTTCTTTAGCTTTGTGAGAATGGGAATGCCCATGATGCCCGTCATCGCCTTTCATTAGGCGGACAAACTTCTCTACCATCAGGAAAGCGATTATACCTGAGAGTACCCACAAGCCAACACTCATGTTATGACCACCATGTCCATGCTCATGAGAATGGCTTCCACTTTCCTCATGACTATGGCCATGTCCGTGCCCATCTTCACCAGTATGGGAATGGGGTGAGATAGCGTGAGGAATAAGATGCAAAAATGCATCACCCAGCAAACCTCCTGAAGCAAAACTAAGTAAAACTTTGAGGAGATGCTGATGCTCATCTGCGTTTTCAAGTGGAATGAAGACCAGAATCAAAACAGGGGCAGCACTGATTATAGCTGTGGCAAGTATAGCTTTCATCCACAGAGAGCTGGTAGGTGAAAGGTTGGCTTTTTCAAAATCCATCCACTCCTTCCAATGTTTGTGGTCGTTCTCAGAGCCATGAGAATGTCCTGGCACGTCATGGGTATGTTCGTGAGAATGTCCGTGGTGATCATGAGCATGTCCGTGGTGCTCATGAGCATGTCCGTGTTCTCCATGAGAATGTCCGTGATGTTTACCCGAGTCGGCAGGCGGCTTCGTATTGGCAGCTCGACTATATTTGAAAGACGGCTCTTCATGATCATGAGCATGGTCATGTGCATGGCCGTGGTCATGTGAATGCCCATGAGACGCCACAAAATGGAAAATGGCAAAAGAAAACAGAAAAACAGTCACTAGCACGAATCGGCAGTCCCATCTCGTATTTCGCCTGACAGCCGCCATGTTGTTATCCAGTTCTAGTTTTCGACGTGGCTCTTTGCCGGGACCGTTCATTGATTGATTCAACGAGGTGTTGTGTCGCGGAAACAGAGAGGCAAATATGCATCCCAGATCCTCTGGATACCTGACAAGCTGTCGTATGCTTTTGATTTTTTTTTTCTTATAGGGCCAAAGGCCTGCTCGGTTCTTTCCGTCGTCCATTTTTGCTTTTGAAGACGTCCACAGAAAAAGTGCGCGTGTAGAGGGGGATGCCTGTGTGTGTTAGTGGAAAAAGGGGGGGGGTAGCGACAGTGACCTTTTGATTGTAAAATAAATATAAAAATTATAAGCAATTATACAAAGCAGAGATTAGGGTGAGGTATGGGAGATGCTTGGTTGTCATCAATAACAAAAAGGAAAAAAAATAGAACAACAAAAACGCAAAAGAAAAGAAAACAGAAACAGTCAACAGTGGATTCCAAAACTCATTTCACTGACGACGGTTCTTCATCATTCTTCCCCCCACTACGAACACCAGCACTTTGTAGGCTAATTTGTCAAAAGCAACCAATCACAGGAGGATAGATTAACTTGCAACCGAATATTGGTATTTCACATTATTGCTCATTGTTTCTGATTGATTATTTCCATTTTTGAAAGCTAGAATTGTGTGTAATGTAGATCTGTTACATGCCTGACAATTATAGGCCAAGATAATACATGTATCTAGTCAGCCTTAATCGACATTTCACACCAAACGCCTATTCTATTTCACTATTGAATGTTATAAACATGTAATTATAATATATATATAATATAATACATGGGCAATATATACATGTTGGCCTGACCTGCACCTGAATGACTTTTTCGTTATTTGTGGGCCATTTGTTGTTGTTTAGGGGTTGTTGTTTCTACTTTTTGTTTTATTTTAATGAGGAGTTGTGTTAAAATTTTGCTTTTTATTTTTGTTTTGCTTTTCTTTGTTTTGTTTTTGCTGTGGGGTTGGGATTTTTTTTGTTTGTTTTGTTTTGTTTTGTTTTTGTTTTTTTTTTGCTGCATTTACAAAATTTGGGAAAAGAACATTGGAGCACTAAGGAGAAAAATATTTTAGATATTGTTACCAAACAGATATGTTATAATACTGTTTAAATATGATTTCGCGAATTATTTCATTGCGAAAATAAATTAGGCCAGCGAGTTAGCCTAGATCAGCAATGACGACGACAATGGAAGAAAAAGCCAGGCCTAAAAGAAATGTTTACGTCTCCCTTCCCACACATGCGCAAATGTCATCTGTATTGCAATGGCGATGTTGACGATTTGCAGGAACACCTAGATTGGCTCTACTTGGGCCATGATACTGTAGAAACAGTCTGAAAACACCAGTATGCCAGGGGTTTTTATATAACGCTTAAAAATCAACATAATAACGTCCCACTAATACTTTAAGGTAAATAAAGGATGTTGAATGTGTAAAGGTGTAGACAATCATGGCCTCGAACTCTCGGCTATGTCAGGCAGGCACTCTGTGCCCCTCCCCCTTTGGCTTTGATTTCACAAGGTGGTTGTTGTAAACTGAAGTTCAAAATCTACATCCTAGGCAATAGGTTGTCCATACAATGCTCTAGGATTTATCAAGGAATATATTTCAAAGGCGAAAACATTAATTTTGCATAGATCTAGATTTATAGGAAATCAACGTTTTTAACTGGAGACATGGAGCAATGAATTAGAAAGCTAGAGTTGAGTAGAGTGATTTGATTTTCCAGATCTCTGTGATGTGTGTATCATGAGAGTGTATGAAGGAGTTGGTGTCTGATTGATTAGCCGCCCGTGGAGCTTGTTACTCTCTTCAATGTTGTTGATCTAGTATTATTATAATAATGATTTACCAGCCATCATTATAATGACAGGTAACTCTGATCTAAAAGACAATATTATCATGTAGAGGTAGACATTGATCTAGATCTAGATGACCTTGCAAGTCATGCAAATTTACAAATCAACATAAAAACATGGTGTGCGTGTGTACATTAGAAATTAGGGTTGGTTGTGATACGTAGTTCTAAATTGTGAAAGAAATAGAATAGTGACTATCCGGCTGGTTTGCGAAAACGTAAACAGTGCCGAGGCTATTCTGCAACATAATCTGTATATTGAAGGCAGTGGCTGTGTACCCGTCCCGGACGGACGTTTAGCTAGGAGGCTATGTACTCGTCCCGGACGGACGTTTAGCGAAGAGGCTATGTACCCGTCCCGGACGGTTGGTATGGTAACTATGCACCCGTCCTAGAAGATC
>JBCHJU010130637.1:0-10436 GCA_039654505.1 Plocamopherus imperialis | reverse complement strand
AGGGAGTCATGGCCCTTTGAAGTCCTGCGCGTTTTTTTTTCTCTCATCCAGTATGTTATATATATATATATATATATATATATATATATATATATATGAAAGTATACATATATATAAAAAGTGACTTTTGTGTTTAAACTTGAAGACTCGCTGTTTTGCTTTGCCTTTTAGTTGAGGCATTTCATCTACATTGTAAACTTTTTGTCCTCTCTTATGGTCAGGTAAGTCAGATTAATCTGAAATCTTAAAAAAAAACAAAAAAAAAAACAAAAAAAACTGTCAAGACCAGAATTAAATCCCAGGCCTTGCTATTATCTACCTGGTTGGACTCAATGGGAATGTGGTCCAATTTAGGGGGGAGAAAATAAAACAAAGATAACAGATAAACCCCAAATGATTCAGCTTTCCTTGACTGAACAATTTCTTCCACAAAACCAACTTAAAAGTTCATCTAAACAACAGAGTGTGGACATAATGGAAAGCAGATTAAGTATCACTAATACATTTATACATCAAATCGACAACTGATGAAATATAAAACCAAAGGATAATTGTATAACTTACAGCTGTACAAGAATACTATGATTACTCAAGAACAAATCAAGTCTCAACAATGACTGACATAATCACCTTTACAAAATGGAAAGATAAAAAATTGCGTTTTGTAGCACAATGTGAAAGTTCAGATGAAAACTCAATGCACCAAAAAGAAGAAAACAAGAATTTATTTTTATCACATTATATTACTGAAAGGCAAAGTTGTATGAAACACAAGATTGCAATACAAGGCAGTTCAAACACACAATTGCAAATAAAATTACACTCATAAACTGACAGAAATTACACCAAAATTGTTTCGTTAGCCACAATAGATTGCTAGTGCTCAAACAGTTCATGATAAAGATCAGCCCCACAGGAAGCTCATTGATACATGACTATGGATTACTTTTACAACAGATTTCAAAAATGGGATGGACACAAACCAATAGAAACAGAACAGGTCAACTGTCAAATGGCAAATAATAAATTACATGTATATATATGTTCTGTATGTTTCCGTCACATAAATTCTTTTGTTGGTCTGCCTTCGAGTCTCATAGCAGTATATGGTTGTACCAAGTGCCATGGCTCTTTCAGATGACCCTTTCCCTGAATCACTGGATAATTTACTTAAGCAGTACATGATACATGTGTAATGACAAATTAGATCAAGAGCTACATTTATTATGTACGCTTGTGGAAAGGAGGGGGGATTGCGAGGGGGGGGGGGCAAATTTGGTGAACCTTGAGTTTCAGATGAGACATTCCTATTCCTATGAAATATTTATTTGTTCTATAAATGTAGATGGTCCCAAAATTTAGTGTTCAAGTTCAAGTAAGAAGAGCAAACGTTGTTAGAATATTAGATCGACAACTGTCAGCAGAATATATTATTATTGAAAACCACATGTGATCTGCTGAAGAACATTCAATTGGATACTTGGGAGTAGGAGTTTCACAGTCTCTCTTTGAAATGACACTAAAACATAATACATGTTCATCCATTAGGTAGACAACATGAGAGACACATGCCCTCAAATTGATGCAGGGGAAAATAGGTGACAAATCATTTTATCATTTTACTTTGTGCACCCATGACCTTACACTTAGAGAATTTGCTATAACACATGTATATTGCGAAGACTATTAAAACGTAGATGGAAACTGATTTCTTCAAATATTCCTTGGCAATATTGGATTCAAATTCTTTCTTCTTATATATGAAGAACTATGTAGAGTCTTTTCTTTGACAGGTTAACTTTTTGGAACATCATCAAATATGAACACCTTGCACCTACATCTTTTCAAGACATTTAGTAGTGTTCATTTCATAAGAGTATAGAATGACAGGTGTCATATTATCCACACAAGAATATTAACCACCAAGAAAAAGGAGTACAGGTACCTGATAGCAGGCAGACATTTACGACATAAATTAGACTACTTATAAGATCATAAACATGTACATGTGGTAAACATGGACATAGCAACATGTTACATAAGATGAATGATACTGAAGAAAGACATGCGCAAACGAAACATCATACTACTTCCTTTATGATCCTCACAATCCCATCCATCACAATATATACACAGTCTTTGGTAAAAAGGCCATACAAAACTTTTGTATCAGGCATTCAGGAAATAACAGGATGACTAGTTTGTAATTGTATAATCCCTTTTTTTTATTTCTTTCAAAGAAGTACATGTATAAATTCATATGCTCTTTGTCAATGTTTTACAAACATCACACAATAAATCTTTGGTCTACTGTATGATGATATAAAGATGAAGATGTTTGATCTAAAATTGCTGAGCAAAGATGACATTGCCATGGTTCATTGATTATTGATGTCAAACACTACTGACTGCAATGAATGGTGATCTAACTGTAAGTAGAGGATTGAGATAACACAGCACAGGGAGGAAAATGAAAAAGTATAATGAAGAGACTGGGTGTGAATGATGAAGAAGAAGCTTCCAAACCAACCTATTATCAAGTGTGACCACAATGACTCAAAACAAGGTGGAAGATTTTTAAATCTCAATGAAGGAACCGAAATTTAAATGTCAGTTACCACTGAAATTACAGAGTAATAACAAGAGTTATACATGCTAAAAAAAATACAAAAAACAAAAACAAAACAAAACAAAACAAAAAAAATCAAAGAAACAAAAGAAGTGAATGAAAATAGATATAAAAGAACCAATGTTCCACACCAGAGCTTCCATCATCTCCCAACAAAAAATATTTGATTTTTTTATTTTGAAAGACAATACAACAACTTTATAATCTCATGGATAGTGTATGATACTTTCAGACAAAATTTACTTTCATAATTTCCATTCAGAAATATAAAGAAGAGACAGACTAAAGACAGGATGGGAAAGACATATTGGCAAACCAGGAGTGACAACTGAGGTGGGCAGGAAGACTGACAGTTCAAAGGAAAAAAGACATGAGTATGAATGAATACAATAAAAATCAATGATGCATCTCCAATCAAAACAATACATTCACCAAATAGGTTTGAAAGCCAAACATTGATATTAACCACTTAAGATGGTCTGTCTTTAATTTGTTAAATTGATTATAAATTATACTACATGTAAGAAAAAGATTGAAGAGTATCTTTAACTTCATGCAGTCATAACAATGACCATGAAATGTACAGTGGCACAGTTACCCAATGGTAGAATGTTGGACCTCAGACTATGGGGTTGTGGGTGTGATCCTGACAACAACCTGCCAACAATCCTCCAACGGGGTTAAATGGGTCCCTGGCAATAAGATGGCATCATTGCACTAAATGGGCTGAATTTAATCATATATACACTTGCCAGGGGGCATGCCTACTAGTATATAAAATGTATTGTAAAGAGCTTTGAGGCTGTTTACGATTACGAAAAAATGCTATACCGTGCACACCACTTATACCGAAATCTCTTTTTTCGATATTTCTGTTTTATCGACATGCATCTTGAAGTCGTTTATTTTTTTCTCTTTTTGCTAACTACCGGTAAATATTATCTTCTTTATCGACATGGTCATATTAACATTTCTCATATATATGAACATGTCGATTAATGCGACTGAATAAGCAAACAAGACCACACTATTAAAATTACGGCTTAAAAATTAAGATTCTACTATTATTACACACTGCTCTTTGTGGCGTGCCATGTGGCCAGCAGGAATGGCAACGTGGGCCTAATGTACACTGGGGTAGATGGGCATGAGGGGACGGGGTAGGATGTGTGAAACTAAACTGATGGGAAGCCTCGCACAGCCCGATCTTGAATGGTGTCTACATATTTACTAGGCTGACAGATGCGGACACCGTCAGGGGATGTGTGTATATGTGTGTATATAACCCTTCTGCAATACAATGTATCATAGCTGAAAAAAAAATATACTCATTTAAAAATAGATTTCTTATATATCGACTTTCTTGTTTATCGACATTAAGTGTCTGGAACCGCGAATGTTGATATATCAGGTATGCACTGCATAAAGGCAAACATTTATTCATCCTTTATTTTACATCCCATTTAACTATGTAGCAAATTATATACAGCTGGCCTGCAAAAGGAATACACAAAAGTGCTTTTTAACTCACAGCACCCAAGCACACAGACCGATGACTTGCATCAGTTACTCATTGCCTCAAATTGTGAACTCATTCTTCTTCATGTCAAGCTTTCATAGTTGATCCCTGCATCTGCCAGCCCAAGACTGCACTACATACATAATTGATTACCTTAACTTTGTGTAGACCTTGCATTTGTGCTTTTGATTATTTAGAAGTGTTTTGTTGTAACAAGGTCTTCATGCTAAAAATTCCACAATAATGAATTCAGGAAAATAACTGAAATATTCAATAGTACTTTCATGGAAGTAGGTCTACATGTATTCTAATCCTCATACACAATACATTTTTAAAGTATAAAAAGGTTGACAATGTAGAAAATGGAGGCAAGCGCATAAGGATTATAGATTAAAGAAAACATGTAATGCATAAAACGAGATATTACTTATAATTATATAGGCAACTACAGCATTTAAAATAAAGTTCATAAAGAGGATGCAGCATAGAGTGTATGCTTTACCTCTCTGCTTACTGCTTGCAATTTTTTCCTGCTTTAAAGAGAACTTAAAGGAAAATGTTTCCATACTGAATGTGAAAAAGAGAAGAAGCAGTTTGCTGCAAATTTTTGGGATTTAAATGAAATGTTGATATCATTTAAAAAGTTGAAAAAGAACACAAACCACAGGAAAAGAAAATAAAAAAATCAAAATGCCGACAGAAGATGAATAAAATCTCCCCAGATCTTTCCTGACTTCAGTATCTTTCTCGAACTGATAAAATTTCAAAACAATCATACTTTAACTCTTTAAACCCAGAATTTTTTTTTATGTTTTGCAGAGCCTCCTAAAATAGTGTCAGCTTTAGACATAGGTGATGTTTTTGTTATTGTCATACTGACTTTACCTACGAAAGAGCATAAGTGTTGCATATCAACATGAGCATATTTGATTGAACTTTTTGAAGTGCATTATCAAAATTTATGAAAATTCTAAAAATATATTGATATATATATGGATTACCGGTATGTAAGGAGGAAAAAAAATTCCCAATAATAAGGAAGAATGCACCAAGCTCTGAAAATGAGTAAATTGAAGTTTCAAGATCCTGACTGGGTTATTTTTATCCAACAAAGTATCCATCTTCAATCATGGAAAGTTTTCTATCCGTGTATAAGTGGAAAATTATGACTGAAAATCTATGCAAAAACTGGATAGAAATCCTGCTAGATACAACTTGAGGAACAGGCGGAATATGTGGTCTGATTCTTCCTCCAGGTATTCCCCTTCTAGCCCTATTATTCCCTATGTTACCTCTATTAGATCTAGTACCAGAACTTGACGGTTCATTTATATTCACGGGTGATCTAGATCTTGATCTACTAGACCTGTCCTTTCATGTGACGGAATACTATCACGAATGGCACCAACTGGGGGCAATTTTTGATCTTGATCTTGGACTATATTATCCTGAGGGCTATTCAAGATGTTATCAGAAGGGTAAAAAAAAATCAGAATCTCTATTATCACTATCACCATCAGAAAGACTGGGAAAGATGAACGTCATCTTTCGAAAAATCATGAGAGCGCGACGTTTCCATGACTGGGTTCGATCGCTACAAATCGAAAACAAAACTAGGCATATCACCCCAATTTCCCATTACTCGCCTCTATTTTCACCAATTCCAAGACCCTCTAGTTTATAATTCTTCATTTGTGAAGGGAAAATATCATTCCATATCAGCCCGAAATTGTTTCACATTTTATTATTATTAAATCTACAGTCGAGTCTATCGCCGCAGTGAGTTGCCACTCATCACTGCTGAATGACTTATCGGCTGTACCCTGCAGCCGCTTGGGTCAAAGATTTAAGATGAGATAAGATAAACCTTATTCATCCTTTCAAAGAAAGGCGATTTCAGTTTAATTCACTTAAAATATAAAACAAATGTGTTTTATCCTTCATTCTCAATTCTTTGAATCTCATACAATCATTTATACTGATACCATTATCATACTTGAAGAATTGAAGGCAATAAATCAAATATCAAGTAAATTATTCAGATTTCAATACAACTCTCCGTTAAAATTGTCTAGGCATACATTTACATCAGCAATAAAACTCAAGAAAATAATTCAAAATGATAATAACCTAATGTACTCTCTTTCATATAGAGATTGAAAGGTGAATCAAACACAAACATAATGTTTGTCATCAAACATGCAAAACAAAACAGAACAAAATTAATACATTACACATCTAATGATTTTAATGAACCTAGATGTTCTGAAGAGATCAGACTAGATATGCTTAAAGGCATCATGACTACATGAAACATGGGGAAATGAGCAGAAATTTTTTGGGGGACAAAATAATAGAACAATAGTAATAATAATACATTTGATAATAATAAAAAAAAAAAATACAAATAGTATTAATAAAAATAATAATATTAAACTCATTATAATTAATTATACATGTAAATCTCACATTTAATGGATCAGATTAACAAAGCTGAAACTTGCCCCAAAAAATGTTAAATAGTAGAGAGGGATAAAAATACAAAAATGTTTGATCATGGAAGTTGACTTCACGGCTACATTTCTCTCAAAAACAAATTTGACCATGATAGAGAACACATTCAAATTGCTCAACACCACGACTGTTTAAATAAAAAACAAAACAAAACCAAAAACCAAAACAACAACAACAAAATGCAATCAAAAGCAAAACAGCCAAATCTTTTTGTAGCAGGGTAAATTTTGGAACAGGTAGATCTATGAGTATCAATATTTCACCAATGGCAGATGGAATAATGATAGCCTAGCTTGCAAGACTTCGCCTTTTGATTGTGAAACATGTATCAGAAACACAACAGTATAACATGGGAAAAATCAATATAATTTTGCATTAAGAGAAGACAAAGAAAATAGGTAAACGTATCAACTTTAGCAATTTCTTTCCCCATCCTCCAGTAAAACACGCACTATGCCACAAAATTGCAATAAATACCTTATCAACCTCTTTATAAACAAGATGAAAAAGGAGAATAATGCAAAATAGCACCATCAAAAAATAACTGAAAATTTATTTATGTTTGTGTTGTTTTACACATGATGTTTGTACAAGTTTATAATCCATATTTCTGAATTCCAATGAATACATTTATGAAAAAATGCTCATAATATGAAAAAAGACTACATATACCTAATCAGCCTTTAAAATCAAATAGCCATAACATATTCATTGGCCGCTGATATATGGTTGCTTGAGAGACGTATTCGTAAGGCCTGAAGAAGAAAAGTATCAAAATATTAGTTTTAATAAATAAAAGTCTAAAAACGTTAATTCTGCCTCCCCATTACCGGGTTCCCCAAGCAACTGTACTGCACCATTTTTCTCACCCCCAATGGACCTAATCTGTTTTGAAATGTTGCATATAATTCACACCCTCCTCTCAAATTTTCCAGATTTCTTAATGGAAAACAAAATGACAAAATGCAGTAGGGCTCAACTACAGTGGCACCCCCTACAGCCGGAACCTTGCCGGAATCGCTGTTTTTTTCTCCTCGGTGATGCCATGTGTGTCTGGTGGTGGTAGTGAGATGAAGGGCTAGGGCCTAAACATCATGTAGATATGTAATAGGTGCTCTGAAATAACAGTTGGTACAAGTGTGGCTTTGTCAAGCACTGCTAGAACAGGCAAAGTGTTGGCAGCGAAGAGAGATGGGAGTACTTGTTAAATTTTTCTATGTTTCTTGTAGTTCCCCTTTGCATCCCTATAGCGGGAACCCCCCTGTAGCGGGATTTTTACTCCTGGAATGATAAGTCCTGCAGTAGCAGTGTTTTATTGTACTGTCTTTATGAATCTATATTTTATTCTACATGTACATATATTTGATGACAGCTAAACAATTTGTCACTTCTTCTCCTAAATGGCTGGATCTTAAATAAGGAAATTTTCGCTAAGTGGAATGCACTGTATCTTGATGGAGACATGGTACAAACCAAAGAAGTTTGACCTATGCCTGCAAGGCAAAGCCTCAAGGACCCCTAACCCAAGTTCATCATAAAATACAGCATGTATACCATCAACATGGAAGCAGGAGATTTCATTGTGACTCTACATGATGATATGTTTTGTACAGTGACTATGACCTAAACCTCACCTCTTACGTATCTTACTTTGGAAAAGTGTAGAAAAAACAAAAAAAAACAAAACTGTTACAATCTAAGTTGAAAAGACTCACCTCTGGTACAAATTTCATCAAGGTCTCATAATAGCCTTGACACATCCAAGTATCACTGTGTGTTCCCATAGGAAATACTTCAAGTCTCTTTAGGCTGCTTTTGGATTTCTGCCGCACATACACAAAAGTAAATATATATAGAAATTGTACACACCAAGTTAAGTCAATAAACCAGTACAAATCATACAATTCTGACTGTCCACTCTCGTCTTTGATATATCCTTCAATTCAAACACAAAAATCTTCACTGCAACAAGAAGTAAAAACAGGAAAAATACAAACATAAAAAAAGTCAATGATTAATAATTTTTACTTCACCCCATCCACTGTCAGGGTAATCTTCAAGACAAAACAGCCAGAAAAAGGTAATTCAGACGATACGGATGGACAAGTTTCAAATGAGTTAAGAAGTGATAAATTCCACGAAAGGTCTCATTTACAATACATATTTACTGATTAGCTTATTAGTGTTATTAGTACAATACAAATAACTAGACACAACCCCTGAGAAAACCTCAGATACTTACATTGTAGAGTTCTTTCATCATTTTAGGAGGCACCAGCTCATCTTTCAGTCCAGAGACAAAAAGTGATGGAATGTTGATCTTTTCAATACGCTCTAATGATGGAAACTGATGACAAGATAACATCAACAATTTAGTGTACAGTCGTGTGTGAAAAAACAAACAAATAAAATGAAACAACTTGGCTACTTGAAAAAAAAAATCATCTCCACCAGATACTTGCCAAATAACAGTATTGAAAAAAAAAACAGTGCTGCGAAGTTATAATGACATTGGATACCGATACATTCTGGTTATAGCAATGTCAACATAATATTTTATACAAACAGTAAAGCAATTCTTTTTGATAAAAAATATCTTATCATGTTGTTTATCATGTAGTCAGTAAGGAAAATTTTCTTAACTGAATGACATCAGAAAAAAAATATCATAAAAATTATCTTAATTTATATGAATCATGAATCGGTAAATCATGTCGGCCTGTTCATCTCTCTGACTTTTGTCATTAAGTCTTAAGCAATTCAGCACTTTTCTCTTTTACTCACGTTGTGAGCGATGGCCTTTTTTTGTCAAGTAGTTGATATATACAGCTATATCATGTTGGTAAGCAAGATTTTCCATCCATATTCTTTGTGTTTGATATTCATTATTCAGGAATTTATCTCCAACCCTTCTTTTCTATGCTATAGTAACAGTAACATTCTTGTTTTATAAAATTGAAACAGTGAAATGAGAAAAAAAGAGTCTGACATAAAAACATCCTTATTATTCACTTCTGCTTTGGTCGAAGGCAGCTAAAACCATCATGTTGGCGATATAAGCTGCACTGAAGCATAGTTGTAAGGGAGATTCTTAAATTTTGCTGTGTTTGCCACATCTACAATGTTGCTCAGCAGCCTGTTCAATTCTTCTGTTGCTTTGGAGAAAAAAGTAGATTATTATATGAAATTTTACATATCGGGATGTTGTACGTTAAAGAATGGCAGGTATGTTTGCTGTGTCTGTGACATGGAATTTGTGGTTTGGTGTTCGATGTCATATTGATTTCTCGACGGTGTGATTTATAAAATGTAACAAGTCTCGAGTGTAAAAAGCTTGTTGTTTTCAGGTGGTTCATACTGTTAGTCTAAGGGGCTCCATATAAATCTTGGTTACATCCTCCATAAAGTCTTCGTTTGAGATCCATTGTATTGGTCTGCGCTGCACTCTTGATTTTATTGCTAGCTTCAGTGGTATTTGGGTCCAAGACAGGACTAGCGGACTCCAGAATCGGACGTACCATCGCTTTGTAGGCAGCCAGCTTTGCAGATGTTTGTTTTTAAATTTCGTTTTAGGAATCCAAGGTCTTATTTGGTTTGTTGGTAACGTTTTGAATGTGGCAATTCCATCTCATATCATTTTCTATTGTTACACAAAGGTATTTTGTTTCAGACACTTCTAATTTCTGACCATGTAGTAGACTAAAAAAGGCACGCAGAACCTTTGGATCCCTAAACAATATTTGGAAAAGTTCAAAAATTGCTGTTAAAACAAAA
>JBCHJU010130527.1:0-10439 GCA_039654505.1 Plocamopherus imperialis | reverse complement strand
TACATAATATTTTAAAAGGAATGATTTACTTGGAAAATAGGGAAATGTAGGTGAGCCATTTTGTGAAACCTGCCCTCTTCAATGAAATTTTTTAAAATGTTATCAGGACATTGCTGTACATATATCGATTCAAACCCTTTTTTCTCAACTGTGTGTGCACGATTTTAGCCTTGTGGAAGCAATTGAAACTTAGATCTGGAGCAAAATAAGTTTATTGACACACATGAATTAATTTATATATACAAGGCCTTGAAGATCTTAAAAGAAAAGAAAATTGCTTTCTTTATATTTCAGACTATAGAAAACCCAAAGAAGCATTTGTTCTCCTGATAACCCACTTCAAGGATACCTACCATGGATGTAAGTAATCTGAATTTTATCAAGTTCACTCTGCTTGTCGTTTATAATAAGATACAATAAAAAAAAAAGTAAAATGTGATAAAAAAAAATTGCAGTAACTTCAAGAGATTTTACAATTGCCTATACTTTATCTACCAAGTTATTTATCTTTATTTTTGATAATTTCTGATGTCCTTTAGTTACCAAGTTGGAGGAATTTTAATTTAACTGAATCATTTTCATTTTGATATTTCTTTTTAATTTTCCTTTGGTGAATTTGATAATAAATAAGGAAATTTCAGTCATGTGTCGCAGTCCGGTGATGGTTTCTTCATAACCAAAATCCAAATGATGTCATCAAGGTCATTTTCTAAAAATTTCTAAAAATGTATGTAAAATTGTTTTGTATTTTATTTAAAATGAATTATCCCTGATTTTCTTTCTTTCTGCAGCCGTCTGGAGAACAAGGTGAGAGTGTTAAAAATTGTTTCTCTATGTATCATATATTTTAATCTAATAATAAAACAATTATTGTGATACTGCATGTGTCAATTTATAATACTCAGGGTTGCTAAAAGTCATTTTATCCACAATTCGTCATTAGTCTCACATTACTCACAAAATTCTATTTCGATTGTAAATTGGTTTATTCAGTAAGTAAGACGAAAAAAAGAGAGAAAAATTGATTTTAGATTCCTTTTAATTTTAAGCAGTTTGCAATGTTTTGGGAATTTCTTGTGTTAAAGTTAACTCTTTAGGGGGGGGGGGGGGGGGGGGGTTGGCGAATGAGTAAGGGATCTTAAAATTCTTTTCTTTTCCATTGTCCTTACAAGTCAAATGGAGCTGGCAGAGATGGAAGCTGGTGTTGTTGGTGGTAAAATTTAATTAGTAACTGCAGACAGCTGGGAGCATGGTTGTGGACACATCTTTAGGTGATGCAGGCAGTTTTATAATCAATTTGGTATTTTACTGGAGTGCCTGCAGCACAGGCACAGGAGTGATGTACTCACTACTCCTTATCCTCTTTATTAGGCAAGCAATCCTGTTTTGTATCATTTGTCATATGGAGCCTATGGATTGCTTTGTTTGGCAAACCAGCCACTTGGAAGTTGTAGTATAGTCTATTCTACTTGTAACTAGAGCATTCTCACGAGACATTTGCATTCATCCATAAGATTGTGTGTATGGCAATAGTGTGTTCAATGGCATGGTTCCACATTTTCTATGTGACTGACCAATTTTATGTGATCTTTTATCTTCTTCAGTTTAAAATCCAACTCTGGCTATAAACTCACACTTACATATTATATATATACATACCGACTATTTTTAGATGATATACATATATATGTGATATCTTTGATGAATTTATCTTTGTTTACCTAACCAGGAGATGCAATAATTTAACCTTCATTTTGAATTGTGTATAATTTCTTTTACACCTTGCTTTCAGATTTCAGTTGGCATATTTTTTTGTTTATTGACTCCCTGCCTTCAACATTTTCCTTTTGATCTGTGTGAATTAATATAAGAGAAAATCAATTAACCTTAAATCATTTGCGATATTAATCAAATTCCCCTTGTTCTTTTTTTTCAATTTTTCAGATGGCTCAGTACAGGTAAGCTGACAAACCTAGTGTCTTTGGATTTTGCATTATAATCTAGAATCTTAGTGTATATTTTGAGCTTTGTTTAAAGCCACCAAACATGGTTTCCCTTCTTTGTTGCATTGTCTAAAATCTTAGTGTACAATTTGACCTTACTTTCAATATACATGTACATACTGTTTTTTGATTGATAGGAAAAAAAAGAAGGAATGTTTTTTATCATGTATAGTAAGGCAAAGTCAAAACCCCTTTGTGATTGATAATCATATATATAACTATATAAATTGATGCGTAAAATTTCAGTCAGATTTGCATTTAGCCCTTTACATCGGAGATCACATCCATGTATCTAATCCAGGTTTTTTTTTTAGCTTTTACTTAAATATTGATTGATTTAGAGTTCTTTGAAAATGAATGTCATTTTGGATTTTACATGTTTTGTTTTATTATTATTACTATTATTGTAATTTTTGTTATTATTATTTTTTTATTATAAGTATTATTCACTCATTGTGGGAATAATTTTTTTTTATTACTGAATAATATTTGGTGTTTTTTTTTGCTTTTATTATAGCCTCCTGGAGAGAACATGGGTGCTCAGGTGAGATAAGCTTGAATCACTTTGATACAGTTTGATTCTCATGAAAATTGTCCATGATGAACATTTCATCAATGTCTTTTTTTTTTTTCTCTTTCCAAGCTTAGTAGTTCTACTACTGTAATCTTATTCACAGTAATTGTGATATATAGTTGTACAAAGGAGCAATTCAGATGCAGATTGTTGCGTTTTTGAATTGCATTATACTAGCTTAATTTTGTTTTCATGTCATATGTCTTGGACTATTTTAGAATTCTCTTCAACAGGGTGCTCAATCTTTTGGCATGAACCGCCAGCGATCGATGGGCCAGGGTGACATGAATGAAGATCTTATGATGAAAGTACGTCAACAGCAACAGCTTTTGGATTTTGAAAAACAGAGAGAAGCTCAGCAGAAGGTATATTCTTTTTTATATTTTTTCATGAATTTAACTAAATTAGTTGAGATCATTCTTTTTTTCTCCCTTAGTTAATGATTTTTTGAAGACCTGTGGTATAAGCAAATTTTTAATCACCATACTATTCTTACTTTCCTTAAACACTGTTTGCTATGCTCTTAAATGGTGGTAAATTCCGAAAGTAAATAAATGATACTATGCCTATTTGCCTTCTTTGTGAATTCTCACTTTCAGTCCATTAGTTTTTGAGCGCTTCTTCCAATAAAGTCATATACAAACATAAATGTCAACTGACTTTCATAGTAAGGTTTGAAATATTTGTTGATAAATTTTTTGTTACTGTTTACATCTCATCATTTGCAGGATGAACCTCCCACTTTGTCTTTTTGCAAAAATGATGACTCTTTTGTAGCTATTCTCTTTATTTATTTATCTTTTTTTGTCTTGTTTCATAAAACTAGTTGATGGAACAGCAGCAGTTAGCAATGTTGGAGGCGCAAAGAAGTGAACAGCAGCAAAGGATGATGGGATCTGGTCAGTATTGTTCTTTATTTTTTTTTACATTACAGTTCTTTAATAACACCATGTTGGTGAGAAAAAAATAAATATTATCGTATTAGGTGTCACAAGGACTCCCCCACCTAAAAACACACAGACAAATACAAACAGAAACAAAAACAGACTATGAAATATAGATTCAATTTGTGCAACATTTCTTCACATGCGACAATCTTTCACCAACCAAGCACACACATATTTTTCTTGTACTCTTTTTGTCAATATTCTTATTATTTTCAATTTTTCATAGGTGTTCAAAACTTAGCGCCTGCAGGAATGCAGACTACTCCTGGCATCCGCAGTTCAGGCGTCAGCATGGTTTCCACCCCAGTAGCCAACCAGCCAGGAATGAGGCCTCCTGGTATGGTTCACTCCCAGGGCCCCCCTCCTTCCTCCCAACCTCCTCAGTTGATGTCTAACCAAGGTAAGAATCCTTTGTGGTCCCTACTTCTGATTGAAGCAAAGGTTTTCAGTTGCTTTGAAAGTTAGTCTTTCAATGTATCTTTTGGGGGGAGCATGAAAGAATACTTGTGTATTGATTACTTCTTTTAAGCTCACATGCATGCAGTCTTTCAAAGTTTCAGTTTTTGAGAATTTTTGACAAAAAAATCTTTCCTTTATTGATTTTCAGAAAATTTTAACTAGTTTTTATAAAATGTAATATTTACATGTTATTGAAATAATTGAGAGCAGTTTAGTATATTTTGCCAGATCTGAAAATTTTATTACTCTACTGTGTAAATATTTAGTGTTTTGACTTGTAGCATTTATTTTATCTTTAATCATGGAATAAATCCAGGTATTTGGCTTCGACATCGTATGAGGAGAAGTAAGGATCAAGACAGAATTTTTTTTTTGCAGAGACTAATTGCTCCAAATATTTGACATTATTTTTTTTATTTGGTGTTTCATACTGTTGAATTTTGAGTTTTTATTTTATCACGCTTGCTACCATTGAAATAAGTTTTATGCCTCAAAGATATTCTGTTTGGTTTGGAAGTTAGAAGGTTTTATTTTCTCCCTGAGTTGTATGATAGTTTAAATAAAAAATAAAGGGGCCAAAATAACTTTTGAAAGAATCATAAGCTTGAGAAATTATGTAGACAATTTCTCTATATATATCAGTGCATAGAAATTTATTAAATCATCATTTTTCTTGTGTTCTCTTTAAAAGGAGAAAATCATTTTTTTAGCAGTATGTAACATAGCAATGGATACATTTATAGGCTTGTTAAAAATAGATGAGGTTTTTATGTACGTAGTATTGTTTCAGACGATTTTCTCATATGTTCTTATTAATTATTTTATTCTCGTTGACATAATAATTTAAGACAGCCTACAGTATTTGTTTTTTATTTTTTGCCTTTATCGCTAGGTGGTCCTCCTCCCCCTTTGATGCAAAGTCAGCCTAGAATGCCGCAAAGTGGACCCCCGCACATGGCACCTGGAGGGCCCCCGCAAGGAATGGGTCAGGGTGGTCCACCAGGTCCTCCAGGAATGGGTCAAGGTGGTCCACCAGGAATGGGTCAAGGCGGTCCACCAGGAATGAACCAAGGCGGTCCACCATGAATGGGTCAAGGCGGTCCACCAGGAATGGGTCAAGGCGGTCCACCAGGAATGGGTCAAGGTGGTCCACCAGGTCCACCAGGAATGAACCAAGGTGGTCCACCAGTAATGGGTCAAGGCGGTCCACCAGGAATGAACCAAGGCGGTCCACAAGCAATGGGTCAAGGTGGTCCACCAGGAATGGGTCAAGGTGGTCCACCAGGAATGGGTCAAGGTGGTCCACAAGGAATGGGTCAAGGCGGTCCACCAGGAATCGGTAAAGGCGGTCCTCCGGGAATGAGTCAAGGAGGTCCACCAGGAATGGGTCAAGGCGGTCCACAAGGTCCTCCAGGAATGGGTCAAGGTGGTCCACAAGGTCCACAAGGAATGGGTCAAGGTGGTCCTCCAGGAATGGGTCAAGGTGGTCCTCCAGGAATGGGTCAAGGTGGTCCTCCAGGAATGGGTCAAGGTGGTCCACAAGGTCCACCAGGAATGGGTCAAGGCAGCCACCCTAATGTGGGCCCTCCTGGAATGAATCAAGGAGGTCCACGAGGAATGGGTCAGGGTGGTCCTCCCGGTCCACCAGGAATGAACCAAGGTGGTCCCCGTGGTCCACCTGGAATGGGGCAAAGTGGCCCACCCCAGAATATGAGGCAGGGAGGTGGCCCTCCTCCGATGATTCCCGGTGGTCCTCCCCACATGGGCGGGGACAGGCCTCCTCAGTCCATGGGAGACCGGATGCCCACGCCCCACCAGCCTGGACAAGATGCAGCTGGCATGCGGCCACGCATAGATAGTAGACCGCGCCCCCTAATGGAGGGTGTACCACAGAGGCCCCCTGGGATGGATACGGGTCCGAGGCCTCCTGGCCCCAGATTACCCCCCCCTCCTTTCAATGGTCCCAGTACTCCTGTGATGAAGGATGGAGGTCCTAGTGTCAGGGTGAGTTTTTAGTTTTGGATTGTATTTAGGGGAAATATAAGGTCCCAAGTTAAAGAAACACATTAATATCCTTTATAATATATCGTCAAGCAGCTACCTTCTTGGCTAAATCATTTTTTGCTAGTTTTGAGATAATCAATAAAAACTGTCTCACAGTTGCAAGAAAACATAGTTAAGCCAAAATGTTATTTTGGGATTTGTAGGAAAACGTGTTGGCGGATTTTATCAAATTGAATAAAGTATAATATCTGGTGGTGTAATGATTCAAACTGTGTCAGTTGCATTTTGGCCTAAGTCTGACTTAGACCAAAAACGTAGCGGCTTGACGATATATATCTTTGGTCATTTTACTTTATATGTATGTTATTCCCCATCAGCCATTATGTTATTGAATACTATTCAGTAGAGGCAGTGATATTGAATACATATTTTCCTATCCTTTTTTTTTTAAGCGGTCTGTAGAGTTTCAGGAGAATCAAAGATTGCAATAAAATGTCAATTACATCATTAAAATAACTTTGTAATATACAAGTTTTATCTGTAAACAGCCTCCAGTCCCCCAAGGACCGAAAGAAATGAGGTTGCCTCAAGCCTTCGAAAAAATGTTGGAATTCAAGTCACAAAGAGAACATGAATTTGGTGCTGATTTGGATAACATTGACAAAGAAGGTAAATTGAAATGAAAACTTATAGGATTATTCAAGGAATGCATGCAGGTTGTTTGCTATTTGGTTTCCTCTATCACCATTTGTTGAAGATTAATATTAATTTGTATTTTGGATATCTGTGCGCATTGTAGAATTACAGTATCTTGTGGGAGGTGCCCTTCTTCCTGCATTGCCTAGGTATTTTCTGGTAGTCAACTGCCCCCTTTTTTTTTTTCATTCTTTTTAACACCTACCGCGAGATTGAATTAGGTGTATTGTATTCCAAACACTTTTAGCTGCTTTTGATGCTTCTGCTGTCCCTGGCTGGCTGCTGACTTTTGTGTGCGTGCTGTATGTGTGTAAAACAAGGAAAAAGCAGGGGGTGGGGGTAAGGGGAGCGGGTGCATAATTTTACCACTGAAATGGATCTTTCATATTTATTGGAAGTAATGCTGTGGCACAGCGGTCATGCTTAGAACTCCTAAAGGTTGGTAGTTTGAATCCTGTTTGGGACATTCTGATAACCCTTGGGCAAAGTTATTTACACTAATAGCCTCTATTTACAGCGCTGCTATGTTGTTGCTAGGTTTTTGCTCAAAAACCGAAAGGTTTTTGCTCAAAAACCGAAAGATAATTTTCCTGTTGGGATGAATTCGAGGGATTTTTTTCTTTCTGCCACTGCCATGGTTGGACATCTTTGTATCTTTGTGAAAGTCTGATTTTGGCTCCTATCTTTTTTTCCAGATTTTGATATAGAAGAAGGGGACTTATAAAAAGTGATTTCAGAACCTCATTTATGTATAATTATATCATAAATTAATTATTCACTTTTTTGTTTTGTTTTAGATTCTGATGACAAAAGCAAAGAAGATAAAAAGGAAGAGGAAGAAGAAGAGGAAGAAGAGGAACAAGGAGGGAAAGATATGAATGAAGAAGATGCTGAGGATGAAGAAGAAGAGGGAAAGATCACACAAGACTCAAAGGATGGTAGCAAAGAGGTAGAAATATTATCCCCCTATGAAATATGAATGAATTCTATTTGGATGCTGCTTTGTTTTGCTTAAATTTTTTTGTTTTTATTTTGTTGGGTATGCTGGGGAGTTATGATGATTTTTCCTCCTTCTATAGTTTTTTGTTTGTGTTTTTTGCTTTTGATGGAATGGTTTTTGGTTGGAAGAGTTTGTTCTTGGGGGATTTGGGTGAATAAGTGGGGGATTGGATCTGAAGTTGTCCTTTTTTTAGGGGGGGGGGGGGTTCTGGGATTTTTATTTTTATCAATTATGCATGCGGTGTAATGTCATGCCTAACAAACTTTGCTGTATTTATTTAGTACATCCTCATCCATGATGTTAATGGGATTGTTGCTTTGAAAAAAGAACCAGTGAGCAGCGTAAGATATCAATTTGTTTTTGAGCTTTTTTTTTTTTCTTTCCCATTTGCTAATCCATTACCTTTGTTTGAAACTTGTTTGATGATGATAGACTTAAAAAAAATTAACTTTCAGTCGAAAAACAAGAGGAAGAAGAAAAAGAAAAAGAAGGCACGAAGGAATAGATTTGAACAGCAAAAGAAGACCAAGAAGAAGGACAAGAAGAGTAAAGCCGCGGAAGTCCATGTGGAGTAAGTCTATGCACATTTATGTGTAGATGTTGCTTGTCTTATTGAAATGTTGCCACCAAGTTGCTTTTTGTAAATGTCCCAATAATTTGAGAGATTATAAGTTTAAGTTTGTTATTTGCTGAAAAATGTCAAATCTTCTAATTTGTTAGGTTGATAGTGCATGGAAACCCACTTTGCTTTTTATCATTGTGATCATTAGCTCAAAGTATCATATATTTTGGTGGTTGAGTTGAAATTATCCTCTTTTTATTATTGTCTGTGGAATTTATTCAGGTATGTTTGAATTCCCCTCTTTCTTTGTCTCTTTTTACGCTTTTGTTTTTACTGGTATTTTCCATCTTCGGCTGAAATCCTAAAGTAAAACATTTCTTTGTGGATACCAACAGAATAAAAGTGGCTTTAATGAAAAATTTTCTGTGAATATGAACATTTCAAAACCAGCTGTAAAGTAGATGGAATACCTCTCTTTTGACAATACCAATCACAATTATTGTTCATGCAAGGATTGAACCGATAGTTGTACTGCCTCATTTCAGATACATTCAAGAGGAGCCAGAGCTGGATCCATCTGACCCTTACTACCATACGTTTGCGAAAATCTTTGATACATTTAAAGTGAGTAAATCTTTCAAGAAAAAGTTAAGTTAACACTCCCTTGAACACTTTCCCCTTGGTAGCTGTTTGTATGTTTATGCTTGTTTTATTTTCTTGATGAATTGTATGCCATATCTAGGTCAGTTGTCCTCCTAAATTTACTTTTTGTCAAGATAAGCTTCAATACTGAATAATAATCTGCTTGTAAATTGTAAATTGTTCTCCTTCAATTCAATGTCATAGATCACAGAACCAGAATATCCAAAAGAAGTGAAAAAGGAAGAAATTTCTATCGGAGAGAAGATCAAGGAAGAAGTACCATTGAAAGCCAAGGGCTTTCTAGATGATGATGACGATGATGACGATGGGCAGGTATTCCAGCCTAAATTTACTTTGTATTTTTCTTTTCTGTCTCTTTTTAATCCCTAACTAGCACCGCTCTGATGATAAATTTTTTTTTTTACTTGAATAGGGACATAAAACAGACATACAGTTTGATATTATGGTCTAGTGGTAGGCACTTTAGGTTACAAGAGTTAATGGTTAATATCCTTGTAAGCAAAGAAGCACAATTGTTTACCCTATATTTTAGATCTCTGTCTGATTTCTAAGGGAAATCTTTTTACAGTTGAGCACTTCTCCTTTGGGAGATTAATGTTTCTTTTGTGTTGATTAACATTATTTACAGGGTGTCCACCAGACCCGGGAATCCCTGGGGACCCGGGAATTCGATAATCAGCCTTCCTGACCCGGGAATTCATTTTGCCCCCGGGAAGTTCCCGAGAATTTAATGATTTTCTTAACTATTCTGTTACGTGCCTTGAAACAGTAAAGAAGGTGGCTTTTTAGCGTGTGTTCTGGTAGACAGGCCTCTATTGACTGTGTAACAACATAAACACCAATGCGTTATGTTATGCTTCGTGCACGCTCAGTTGCTTACATTTGCAGCTATCAGCTAGCATTAAAAATAATAATATAGGCCTTTTATTTTTATAGAGTAGCATCATCGGTGCTCTGGTATAAAGACTAACCTTGTACAACAACCCTTCCCCCCACCACCCATCTCTCACGCACGCCATCGATCGATACTAGTTGGCTTGGTGCCAATATCTGGACCAGGTTAGGCTACTCGTTGGAGATACTATGCCAGGCCCATTTTACACTAATAATGTCCCTGCCAACATTTTCACAATTCCGTGCGATAGGCCTAGGTCTAAGATGTCGCTTTATTAGATGCACGGCAATGACCACAAAAAAGTGGACCAATTCCCATGCCTAGGCCTATTTGTGATTGTTAGCTGGGACCGGGCAAGCGTGAGAACAAAGAAGAATGGAAAAGATTGGCTTATCATATCGTCATACACTACACACAAAGCGCTTTACCAGAGAAGACGTATAAGGGGTTTGTGATGGATAATATACAAGTCAAACGGGCAGGACAGTGACAGAAAGGGTCACTGATTTGTCAGCTAGGGTTTTTCCTATATTTCAGCTTTAGACTTCATTGCACATGCATTAACCAATGAGGCCATAGGTAATATTCAGAGAGAATCCTGTCGGGTCAACCGGAAGCAACGGCCCGTCGCCTCGT
>JBCHJU010130416.1:0-10439 GCA_039654505.1 Plocamopherus imperialis | reverse complement strand
CCCCCTCTCTTTCTCTCTGACCCCTCTCTCTCCCCTCCCCCCCCTCTCTCCCTCTCTTTCAGAAACCTGAGGAGGTGCTCTTATTAGGGTCGGTGCGCTTAATAGGGATAATAAGGTACTTAAAACCGATGTAATGTCGCCATGGTCACTATTTAACTTTGACGTTAGTTTGCCCATATATCGTGATGAGCACATGGGCAAATCCCAGAGATGAGACTAGAATCTAGATCTAAATGATAAAAGCAGAAGGAGACTGAATATGTGTGCGAAGCGGCGATTGATGTCGTACGGCGGTCTTACCGTGGTCATAAGTTTATGGCATGTACTTCAACTGTAAGGGTATTGGACTTGTCGCTAAACGGTAGCCATGTGGCATATTGGACAAAACAGTTGATATTATGACAGCGCTGCTCTTTGTATGAAATGATAGATCAAGGTAGAGTAATGATGCTAGTGCTAGTCTGAACACGGGTAAAAGTAAAAAATAAAAAAATAAAAATGTAGTGTAAATCGAAAGTCAGGACCCAAAACCCGAGCTGGTACGTCTAGCTGTACATGTAGGCCGAGACCTAAATCAAGATCTACCTGAAGCCTTTACTGCAGAATGATAGATAGCGTTCTTCCAAGTTTGGATATATGTGCTTTTCAAAATAATCCAACGATTTGATGTCCCAAAGAATCATATTGTCATTATAGGGGTATTAACTACTTGACTATGCCTCATACTCATACATACTTTAACTTTGTCCCGCTTTGTCCCTCTTTTTCTGACAATTTGTCCCTCTTTTCGGTTGACTGAGGTTGGCAGCTCTGGTGCTAGTCCTCCTCCTCCCACTGCTGCCCGAGCGGAAAAACCGGTCCTTCGCGTCACACCGTAAGCGGCCGGCAGGACAGGTATACCCGTCCTTTGCATTACACGCTAGGCATGCGGCGAGGACGGATAAACCCGTCCAGCGCGCCTCGAGTTAAAAGAGGTTTATGTTGTAATCGATTCTCCCTACTAGTAGGCCTAGCCCTAGAGAGCTAAATTCAAAATTATATCTCAGTAGATGTAGATTTTTATAAATATCCATTTTATTTCAATCATTCACTCCTTCTTGCTTCCCCCCAATTTACAGACTCAGTTTTTCAGTGAAGAAACATGCCACCAAAGCGCCGCAGACTTGATGGAAAAGATGACAGAGAGGATTCACCTGGTCCAACGAGTTCAAAAAAGCGGAGAAAGATTCTAAACTATGACCCGGTATGTAAACATTTGAGCTATAATTAGGCTTTTATCTCTTCTAATTCAAACGAAAAAAGGAAGAATTCCAAGCATTTTGGAAAATAGCAACAGTCAAGTAAATTAAAAATTGAAAGTAATCTACAGTTTTATTCATTTTAACTCCATAAATTGTAATTTTGCTAAAGATATAATTTGCGATAATTTCGACTATAGAGCAGATTCAATACATGGCATGTATGAGTGCATGTCATGTTGTGAGAACAGTGCTTACAATTTAAAAGTGTCTATATATATCTCATTTGCCATGATTTTTTATAGTAATAAGGTAGAAGGCTTTTACTAGTTTCATTGATATGTAATCATCATCAAGCTTTTTTCTTGTTCTTATCTTATTTATTACATCTATATAATAAACTGGCATTGTTTTGTTTTTGAATGTGGTTGCAGTCTTTGAAAAAGGTGTGACATCACAGATCATGTGTGTTTGTCCCCATGAGCTTGAGGTCACTGTACTAGATCTAAAGCGTAAAGAGTAAACAAAGATTAGTTTATATTGCTCTTTTCAAAAGACATTGACATTAATTTTTTAAAGTCTTTTCATTTCATGTGAACTTCTGATTCATTATTTATCAATATATAAGCTGAGAATTGGATTTTTTTTTGCAAAAGTTGCTTGCGTTTGTGGTTGTTGAGTCTTTTAAAATGTAAAATTCTAGTGACCATTCTTCCATATATATTAGATTTCTTATTTCTTTATATATGCTTTTATTCATCCATTTTAATCTTTGACGTCCGGTTTTCATGTCAGTCAGTTTTCATATAACCGTTATATACATTGTTGAAATGTCATTTTTGTGAATTTGCCATAATTTGTTCATCAAAGCTCCATCACTTTATTTTCAGATTTTTACAGTTGTCAAGGTTTTTTAGTTGTAATTGATTTAATTTGTTTAATATAAAAGTGGGAAAGACAATTTTTTAAGTCATTTTATCATAAATAATTGTTGTCTACCACTCAACCCTTAATTTCAGCATGAGATCATCCAAGAGTTGTATGAGACAATCAGGACTCACAAATCAGATGATGGCAGGGTTCTCTGTGAGGCTTTCATCCGTGTTCCAAAACGAAGATCTGCCGCAGATTACTATGATGTTGTGTCTACACCCATTGATTTGCTGAAAATACAACAGAAAGTTAAAACAGATGGCTACGACTATGTGGATCAATTAAGTGCAGATGTTAGTCTCATGGTAAACAATGCCAAAGCCTATTATAAGGTGGGTTTAATTTTCACTGTTTGTTTTTAATATGATTTTCTAACACCTTACTGCATCATAATTCTGAATTCTTTTTTTCTTTTTTCAAGTGTGTTCCCTTGTATTCCCTTATTTTGTTATATTTACAATTTAGATTATAGTAAAGAGGTATAAATTATTAAAAAACTGAAAACGTGTTTGATTTTGATTTGAATTGCTTGACAAAAATATTTTTAACCTTTTTTTTTATACATCATGATTTTCAAGTATTTTGGGTTTTTTATTCAGTTTTGTAAATTTCATCAAAGAATTATTGGAGGAGTAGTAATGCCATTTATAATATTTGTTGATTTTTATTTTGAATGTCATTTTCATACTCATTTCAGGGATCATAAATTGTGAAATTAATGGTAACAAAACGTGGTGTAAAGGATTGAGATAAATGAGATAAAATGTACCTGCAGGAAATAACATTATGTATTAAAAACAAAAATTATTCATTGTTATTCCTGGTCCCTCCATACAGAAAACATCCCAAGAGTATAAAGATGCATGTGATTTGCTTGAGCTCTATGAGGTCACTAGAGCGGAGCTTGTAGAGGCTGTGTTTGGGGGTAATGTTCGAAATGACAAGGCATCTCGCAAAGGTCTTCTTTCTGTGAAGGAAGTGAAAGATCCAATCCCACCCCAAGATGAGGAGGAAGTAAGCTTTACTATGTTCATTGTCTTTGTTTTAGTTATTTTGTAAAAATTAAAGTGTATAATCTCGAGCAATGGCCTTGAAGCGAGAAATAACTTGCACAGCCATTGTCTTAGTCTTAGTTTCATTATAGCTGACAAACTCAGATGGCTGAGTACTCTTGTCAACGTGCCTAAGGTAATTTAGCATTTTAGTATTTTGATATTAGTGTTGTACTTGTCACTTTCTGTCTGAAATCTTTGTATCTGTATTGTACTTTACATTGGTTGGGAGTTAATTCCACAATCTGAATGTATTAGGGAAATATGAATGTAAATGGCTATCTACATTTGATGGAGGCAGTATAAATGTTTGAGCACTACATCTTGTGTGACTATTTTTTATATAATGAATTCCTCTACTGGTTGTATTACTTGTCCATTACTTGCTTTAAAAAGAATGGTTACTTTATTTCTAGCCCTTTGTTCTTTGAGGGGTACAAATCTACCTTTCTTTTTTTGGTACTTTCATTGGCTACCATTTGTACTTATAATTACCAATACTTCCATGTCATTTACTTTAAAGGGAATACCAAACTTTTCCATTAAAGAAGATCAGGGTTGATGTCCTTCATATAACACAGGCACTCTTGGCCACTGGAAAGTCGCTGACCTTCATATATCACGGGCGTTCTTCCCGGATGGGCGGTGGCCATCCTTTATAAAGGGCGAGGGCTTTTCACCTTGTTGTTTGTCATCACTGATCAGGCATCATGGTGGTGATTGCATAGTAACAGCAGTGATTTAAAAAAAAAAAATTATGGGAAAGTCGTTTTGCATTTTGTAATGTAATCTGTAACTCCGTATTTTAATTCAAAGACTATCAAACATATTTCTGATTTTGTCTTACTTGACTATGTCCTGATGAAAAGTGGGGATGAGAATTTGAAGCAATTTGATGTCCATGTACGTCTTAGAGAAGAAGCAAGATCTGGTCGTTTTCCTCACAGTGACTCTCAAAAAATGTTTATTATCTTTAGAAGGTGAAGGGAATTTCAATAATATCATTTTGCGAATAAAGGTTGTTCTGACAACCAGTGTTACTGTAACTGACAAACATGTTTTTCATTGTTATGGCAGTTATCAAAGCATGTGATATTTGGTCTACAGTTTGCACTAAATTGCTTGAACTTGTATTCAGGGAGTCATCATCTTTTATTTTTACCTATGGAGAGAATGTTTAACACAAGCACAGATCATTGACGTTATGGTCCTTACATAATGTTGATAGAATATTGGTCGACTGCTGAAACGGAAATTTAAAGTATTGCCTTGAATTACATATTCTCTAATGCTTCATGACGAAGGAAAATTTAACTTATTTTGATTTTTAGACCCCCACATTTCGATTTCAATTATTTTTTAGTTTAAGGTGGACTGATTAACCATGTTTCTGGCTTATGTTAACAGAGTGAAGGAAATGCAAACGAAAATGGAGATGATGATGATGATGATGGTGAAGAAAACGAGGACAATGGGGGTGAAGAACAAGTACGCACATCCAAGAGGCTATCCATTGAGAGGCAAAGTCTATCTGAGGACATGTCAGATGACCTCGAGCAGCTATTTGCAGCAATTGTCACGACCAAAGATGGTGACCGTGATATTAGTCAAGCCTTCCAGTTATTGCCCTCGAAAACGGTGAGAAAGTTTTGTTGCTTACTTTTAGACTCATGTTTTTTTTTCTTTTTTTTAAATGAACCTTGACCAATTTTAAGTATGATATATTTGAAAGAAAATATCAGATTGTTAGATTCCACATGCTTGCAATGCTCCTCTCAGAGAATAGGACATAATGTTATCAAATTTGAACCCGTATGCATCAATGAAAGCAGGAACATAATTTATGACTCACAAATGTCATATTTTATTCAACAGAAATATCCACAATATCATGAGGTCATCAAAAACCCAATAGATCTGAAGACAATTGCAACGAAAATTCAGGACAGTGTCTATAAGAATCTGGATGAACTGGAAAAGGATCTGCTGTTGATGGTGAAGAATGCCAAAACCTTCAATGAACCCAAATCTCTTATTTACCGAGTAAGTAGGAATTGTAGTGGCTCAGTAGATCCTCTTCACACTCGACCCCGTCAGTCTTTGCCTAGAGAAATAAAATGTTGGTTTTGGAAAGAGAGGGAAGTGCTTGTGATCATTTTTATTGCTATTGGTATTTTTTTTTTTTTACTTTGCTTCTGTGTCTGTTGAGTTTTTTGTTGTTTTTTTCTATTTATGTGCAAAGGTTACTTCAGTTTTTTGTTGTTATTGTTATAATGAAATATGAAGCACACTCTATTGGCTGAAGACAAAAATCTTGGGTTTTTTACATGATCAATATATTTTTCACAACAATTTTTATTATTTATTTTTCATGTAACAAGGATGCAGTGACACTCAAGCGAGTTATAACTGAACGAAAGAGAGAACTGGAGTATAGGAAAAGTGGACATGCCAAGTCCAGTGAAAGGCTTAGGTATGTTCTGACTTAAATATATTTTTACTGCTTTTTCCCCATTTCTGTATGTCTCCTTTAATATGTAACTTGATTATAACTAAGAGATACAGTGGCTCAATGGATAGAGCGTTGGGCTTGAGACTGAGGGGTCTTGGGTTCAATTCCTGCCAGCGACCGTTGTGTTTTTTCCTCAAGCTAGAAAATTTACTCCAATTGCTTCACCCTACCTATGTGTCAATTGGGTACCCGGTAATAGGCTGGTGTTCTTGCGCCAAATGGGCTGCACTTTATTGTATGCTCCCGGGGTGCATGCCTACTTGGGGAAATATCTTGTATAGTGCTATATAAATGCAATCTCTTTTTTTTTTTTCAAGAAGAGCGTACACGCTAAATCCAGTGAAAGACTTTAATGCGTTCTTGCTTTGACATATTTTCTTGGAACTGATCTTTTCTGTTTTCTTTTTCTTCATTATTCTTTTATTAAATTCATGTGGCATTTTTTTTTTTTTTTTTTTTTTTTGTGTGTTTTTGCCTTTACCTATAAAGGACATTTTATGCTTGTTAATTTTTCACAGAACAAAAGACAGGACAGCCATCCAGAAAATGTCAGCAGTTTGTGCTGCTCTAAAGTATCAGTCGGAAGAAGAGGGGAGCCAGTCTAGTCACTTTGACATGGACTCTGAAGGTGATGCGGACGGCACTGGGCTAGAGGAGGACGATCCACAGTGGATCCTCTTCAATCATGTGAAAAATCACTCAGGCTTGGATGGAGAACCCCTGTCTGAACCATTTGTCAAGCTGCCGAGCAAAAAGTGATTGTCTTGATAAATTTGTGTTCATTCATCTGCTGTTAATCAGATATCCATATTATGATGTGTTTGCATTTGTTCATCTGTTGTTAATTAGATATATACATCTTATGATTTGTTTGTTTCTGTTCATTTGCCTTTAGTTAAATATGTTTATGATTGTTCGTCAATTATTAATTGTATATCCATCTTATGGTAAGTCTGTGTTTGTTCATCAGCTATTAATTAGATATCCACTCATTTTGTTAAAATTTAAAAGAAATGTGTCCTTAGTTATGCTTTTCTGGAAGTTTGAAATAGAGATTAATAGATTTTTTTGGAAATAGGGATTTTTTTTCAAATGTGAACCAAAGCATGAAATTATTTGTATTTCAGATTTTACCCAGATTATTACAAGGAAATCAAAAAGCCGATGTCCCTTCATAAGATTCAATGCAAAATTGAGGTAAGCATTGGAACTTTAATGATGCATCCTCTCCCTTCTCTTCTCTTGATGCTTTTAATCAAGACACAATATTTTTAGTAAACAAGTTGTGGTTGAGATTTTCCCTCATTTTGTTCGTTGTTTTTTTTTTTTGGGGGGGGGGGGGGGGGTTTTCAACCTCAAACATCCAACCCCCCCCCCCCCCCCCCCCTCCCCCCCCCCCCCCCCCCCCCCCCAACTTAGACATGCCGGCCTATAACATTTTCTGCTTTGTCTTCTCTGCCTGCAGATGAATGAGTATGAGACTCTGCTGGACCTAGCTCAAGATTTCCATCTGACCTTTGTCAATGCCAAGAAGTACAATCAAGATGAATCCCAGCTTTATAAAGTAAGACACAACGTATCTGGAGTTTATTGTAGGCCGTCCAATGTCATTGACCACCCTCCAGTTCCCTTGAAATCCATTGAAATGACATGAAATTGAAACTTTTTTTTAGCTTTTTTGTGTATGTGTTTTTATGTTTGTTTGTTGTTGTTTTTATGAATAATAAATAAATACTAAACTTTTTTACAAAAGTTTGTCTTCATTGAGAGAAAAGGAAATCATAATAAAAACATATCTATGACAATAACCCATTGCCCTTCCATTTTTTTTTAGCAATTTTTCATGCAAAAGCTTTTATTTGATTTACTTTTAAACAGTGCTTATTGGTATGTTTAACAACTAATTGCTCCTGAAAAATTCCATCCTTCAAACACCTAGACTCTTTGATGTCTTCAGCAAAAAACAAACAAACAAGATAAAACACAGGATGAAAAGTTTTCCGCGGATAGGCAACGGTGAATTGGTGGAACCTGTTCCAGTTCTAGAATCAGAATCTTGCCCAGCCCTTGTGGGCAGGCAGTCTCGGCATAGTGTGGCCGTATTACAGTATTTCCGGGGATCACATGCTTGTGTGTTGTAGCCTGTGTGTGTGTGTGTGTGTGTGTGTGTGAAGGAATTAAGAGGAACAGCTGAGTGTAGGCCCTAGCCTCTGGTTAGGGCAAATTGTTTAAAATTTTCTTAATTTGGTGGACAGTTTCTTCCAAATGATTAGAATACATGTAATTCAGCATGCCATATCATGTTGCACAACGTTTAAGGTTGGTAGTATGATATTCCGATTGAAGCCACTCGACTGGGAAAAGTTCAGGGGCAAAAAATGTTTAACACGTTCTTCCCTGAAAACAAGTTAACATACATTTTAATGTATTTTTATCTTTTGGGTAACATGTTTGCGATAATGATTATATCCCACAGTTTAGAGGATAATCTTTAACCAATTTGTATTTTATTTAGGATGCTGTGGAGCTTGATAAGGTCATGATGGAAAAATTCAGGGATCTAGAGCCGGAGCTTGCGGTAAGTACATGGCATGTCCCAAAACTTCTTTTACATTAATTGCAGCCTACTTCTTTCTTTGACCAATTTTTTAAAAGTACCTATTAGGTATAATTCATCTCCTTATTAAGTGCCTAGAGCTGATATGAAGTGTTGACGGTCAACACATGTGCAATATTATCATCGTTTTTATTTATTTATTTTTTCTTTTTTAAAATTAAATTCTATTACTTTCTTTCTCATAATATGATAACTGTTTCAGGCTGATTAGTCAGTCTTGTATAGTTACATCTTCTGTACTGAATGACTTGCATGGTTACAGTTTGTAACAATAAAGGAACCATTTACTCCAGAAGGTATTACTGGTGATGGGTTGACAGATTAAGGACAGAGCAGCAATGGTTTCCAGTCGCTGGTTGACTTACCTTGTGACACTCAGGAAATCATTACAACTGTAGCCACAGTCTAGTGTTTTATTTGCTTGCTTGCTTGCTATTTTTTTTTTTTTTTATCTGGTTGATTTAACTTGAATTTTCTCTTCTTTTTGCCCCAGGAGGAGTTTATTGAATTAGTTGAGAATGAAATAGAAAACGAGGATGTGGATGATGATGATAATGACGATGACGACGATGACTCCGCTACAGAGAGGGTAGGTTAAGTTATGGTCTTGTGTAATCTTTCCAAGGTACGGTATGGTTTCTTTTTGGTCTTTTCTTCGGTGAGAAACCTATATTTGATCATTAAAAATTTTTGTTATGTCTTTCTGTGTTTTTGAAAGACTCTTTGTTGAGATACAATGTATGTTGCATCTTTTTATGTTTTTAAAAGACTCCATGTGTAGAAATAATGATGTTTTCTAGCCTGCTACCAACGAACATTTTCTCTATTGTAAAAGAGGGTTAAATTTATTTCCTGTCATAGGAAGATGAAGCACTTTTTGTTTTCCCTTTCAGTTTTGATATTTACACTTACATGTTTTCTTTTTGTCACTACTTTATCTTTTAAAGATTGATAGATGCATTGAAAAGTAGAATATATTTGTTAAATAAAAATGAAGCTATATGTCACTGTTCATTGGTCATGAATTAATTCTGAAAAATCCGAAAGCTTCTTTACTGTAGGACATCTGTTTGTAATGAATTATAAAGAGTTTGAAGGAAAACCTCAATGTTGTTTATGGAGTTAAAAGTTAATTCTCTACAACTTGTTTTCCTTGTGTCCTGTTAGAGGGATGATGAAGAGGAAGACGCCGTTTCCACGCCTACCCAACCCAAGAGGTCACGCAGTAAATCAGTCGGCACAGTCACGACAACACCTGAGAGCGACAAAAGGAGATCATCCAAGAAAGCATCTGATGACTCACTGAAGAAGCGGCTGAGGTCCCTATTCTCCTCTGTCTTTGATTACAGTGTGAGTAGTTGAAAAATGCAAGGTTAGAGAGGTTGTAAGGATGAGATTTTCAAACCAGGTTTGTTTCAAACAAAACAAGACAAAAAGAAAAATTTTGTAGAATTAAAAAAAATAATTGTTTTAATGTTCCTTTCAACTGGTGCATGCAATGAAGTAGGCCCGCTTTTTAAATTGTCTTTTAGTTAATCACTTTAACTTTGATAAATTGTTGAGCAATTCAGTTTATATATTTTGATAGACTTTCCTGTCTTGCTGGACTTATCTTTTGTTTGCTTTTGATTTTTGTATTGTTCTTTTCTCTAGCTTTCTTGTTATTCTTCTCTTCCATGTGTGGTCTGGGGTGTGCATGGTTTGTTCCAGGGAAGGGGAGGAGGGGAAGTAGTTGGGTTTGACTTTTTAATTCAACTTGGGTATTGAAAATCAATGTATGATGTTTATAAATTTCATTATTTTTAGGATGCAAATGGTCGTTTGTTAAGACCCATTTTCATGGTTCTTCCGTCCCGCAAAGACTATCCTGACTACTACCAAGTGATCATGGAACCAATTGACCTCACCATGATTGAGACCAAGTTGAAATCAGACAAGGTTTGAATACTTGATCTAAACTTTATATAGTCTGCAATGACCATCTTATTTGTTTCTTTGTTGTTGGGTTTTTTTTTTTTTGTTATGTGTTATTTTTCTTGGCGGTGGGTAGGAGTGTGTTTGTTTATAGTTTTTTGTTTGTGTTTTTT
>JBCHJU010130305.1:0-10439 GCA_039654505.1 Plocamopherus imperialis | reverse complement strand
AATGACGGTTATCTCATTTGAGCGCTTTATTGCGCATGCGCATATGTCCGTAGATGTCCGGATATCCCGGAAGGGGCCGAAGTTTGTCTATTTTTAATTTTTTGGCGAATAGACTAATGGACTAGCCAATAGTTAGCTATATTGAGGTTATGGTAAGTATATTAAATAAACACAAATTTAAATAAAAATTTGCATTTTCATCTGTCATGTCTCTCTAGCCAAATCTGGCTGGTGATATGTGTTTTGTTAGACCTTTGTTCTAACATGCAGTCTAGGTGTGTCAAAGATGTTTATGCATGGCTTATTGACAGATAATATTGTTTTAAAAGGGGGATAAACTTGAATGTCATTCTCAGAGCTATGAGGACTTGATGTGTCTTTGCTGAGGCGAACTGTCTGGGTGTAGTGTCAACAGATGATCACTATGTCCTGCTTGGTTTGCCTGATATTGTAGAACAATCATATTAATGTCACTCAAATCTATTATGCAATGCCAGTAGGCCTGTAAGTTCTTTGTTTAACTTGCAAAGCACTTTCTTGGCCGTTGGTCGGAATTGGCTCTGCCTTCCAACTTCACCTATTTTCCATTGATAACTTGTGATACAATATAGTGCCACCTGGTTTGATAGATTGTTCAAATAGGAAGACAGGCCTAGTTTAAAGTTAATTGAATCATTGATTTTCAATCATCACATGCTGCAATTGAAATGCAGTTTTAAGTCCAAATCATGCCAACCAACAGGAATTCTACAATTTGGGCAAGAAAATAGAGATTGTTTTGCAAATGAAAATTGAAAGGGAGAAGCTGGCGTCAGAACTCTTTGAGAAAATTAGAAAGCATTTACAATAGGTTACCTTTGAAACCAGTCCCCAAAGAATATGTTTCTCTCATTTTCTGTACTTTAACTGTTAGGTAGAGACAACTGTAACTGTTTATGAATTACCTTCTGTGGCCATATGCATCAATCCTCTCAAAAACATTGAATGTATAACCAGCCTGTTTTGATGTTTGTGTACTGTTTTTGACTGACTGGCATTGAAATGTGCTGTCCTGTAAAGTAGGCATTTTTAATTTACTCAGCCAATCCCCAAAACAGTATATTGCAGCCAATACCAAATGGTGGTGGGTTTTACTTTAACTGTTTTCCATTGCTGGCTGCTGTGACAACAACCTTCTTAATTCTATTCAAAATGCTTTGAGTTGCTTAAAGTCTAGAGGACAGTGGTACTTTATCTCCTGATGGACAGAAAACATTATGCCACATAATTTTTGCTTGTTCTGCTTAAGTGTTTGTTTGGGTCTGAAAAGGTAAAGAAAGACATAACAAGTACTTCTTGACATTAAATTTACATTGTTTGTAATTTTTATATTCCATACCAAATGCATGTGAATGCTTGGGAAAAAAAATGAAAGATGAGATTTTTTACATGTCATTTGTGTCAAAAACACATTTTACCCCCAACTCATTCGTTTCACAAATTCATTATATTGTTCCATGGCTCATTACCATCAAGTAAAACATGTTTTTGTTTGTTTGTTCTTTTGTTTAAGGTTGTCTTTCTTTTCTTTTATCGCAATGCTCCGATTGTCAGTTGAAGAGCCCTTACTTTCGTTTTTACAAGTGACTTTTAACATGTAAACTGTTTTCAATTTCCCAAAAGCCTTTAGAAGGGTCCACATATTGGTCTGTCTCATGTTACTCATTCCATAACATAAAGGAATGTAATTTACTCTCACTTCTCATAGAGCATTTTTCTTGTTACCTAAGAGTCAAGGGACAATATGTGAATATGGTAATAATTGTATCAATGTGTGAGAGATAATGTGACTGAACTATGGGTTAAGGTTAAAATAACTTTTTTGACATGTGGACTGAAAATGATTTAATCTATTCATAATCACGTAATTCAAATATCAAAACTATCCACAAATTTGAATTTAAAAAATGCTATACCAATCTATACCTTTTTAAGTGTGTTTATTGACCCAGAAAAAAAAGCAAACAGTGTGATTTAATGCCACTCATTCTATTTTATACAAATAACTACTGCAATGGATGTTTGTTAATGTTTACCTAACACAGGACTTTCTCTAAAAAAATAATTGTCCTTTCTTTTTCTCTTTAGTCAATGTTTTCATAAGTAGTTAAATTTTAAAAAGTGTAATATTTAGTACCTATGTTATATTTTAAAGTTCAACTTCAAGGCATATGAAAATGCTATTTATGCTTCATCAGGGTTTTTTCCAACCTGTCAGTATTGTCAACATGATTAAATGTGTATAATTTTCATTGTAGTCCTGTTTATTTTCTTTCTTTTCTTTTTTTCTCATTGCCTTCTAAATTAATTTGTCATTGTTTAACTTTTTGAAACATCTTGCATTTATTGTATTTATATTGGATTCAGATATCTGTCACAGATTTGCTTATTGTAAACTTCAACAGTTAGGAGTCCACCTTTCTGCTCATCATTTTCTGAAAATGATTCCTAACTTGCCATTGTTGTGTCTTATCTTCTCCTTTTGTTCTTTCTTTATTCTTCTCGTACATCCCTTCCAGGCTTGTATAATATGCTGAAATACCAACAAAACAAGTCATACTTTTTAAACTTAAGATTAATTATAAAGGAAAAGAATGTACAAAGTGTATGTTGTACTCATCACCAATGGATAAGGGCCAATTGATAAAGGACGTCTGTGAAACAGGGTGTGTCCTCAGATTTATATTGTTTGGAACTTTGTAAGGCTTTTTTATTTTGATCATTTGTTTCAACTTGATCTAGATGTGCATTTTTGTGATCAAATGTTGTTGTTTCTTCAGTTACATGGACAATGTTTCTGACTTGATAACCTAGCTTTATGTCTTTAAATGGTCAAAATTTTAAGGCAAATGTGCGTAAACATAACATTTTACCCTAACTGAAAATTTCCTTAAGATCTGAATCTGATAAAAATGTACATTTACCTTATAGATCTGCAAGTAAACCTGTTTGAGTTTGCAAACATGTTATCAATGCTAAGAATACATGTAATCCCCCGTGTCCAATCATATTTAAATAAGAGATTTTGTTGGGTTTTTTCCATGTTAATGCTGAAATGTGTCATCTGGGAGACTGGCATTTGCTGATTCTCTGAAACTTTACTCAAAGTAAACTGTACACTTTGTCTTGTATGAATTTTGTTGTTGTTAATTTTTTCTAACAAGCTGTTTTGATTAGGGAGTGTTAAATGTCAATAATTCCATAAGTGTTTAATGCTTACGTCATTTCTCTTGTATACTTATATTGTTTGTCTCTATTACACTGTATTTAAATCTTAGTATTCTTTCTTGTTCTTTCAGGCGAGTAGAAAGAAAAACAAGATGAGAAAAAAAATGCTGAATACACTGCTGAGTTACACAATATTGCATCTCAAAGAAAAAGTAAGTGTTTTTGTTAATATTTGTTATATAATTTTTATCACATTTTTTTGTTAGTGAGGTAATTAAAGTACATATATAAACATTTCAGAATTTTCAACCCCCAAACTATGAGTCCCTTACATTTAGACCTAAAGTTAATCTTTTGTTGACTACAGGTCCCCCATTAATACCCTCAGTAGTTTTGTAGCACTTTCAGTCATTGCCTATGTGTCCGTATTTTAGCCTACAGTAGAAGCCTGTAAGGAAAATCTATCTATGTATCATTTTCAAGAACAGTTCTTGAATTTATTGTCACTTGGGTATTCTACATCAATCTACCAATGACATATTTGCAAATAATCCTTGTGACTATGATAAAAGACCAATTTTGAAACTTTGTAAACAATCTATTCAGCTCAACTGGATAAACATAAAAAAACTTTTGATATTCAATATTTGTTGATTTGTAGTAAAAGATATTTATAATGATGTTATTTTATAGAAATAGCTGAGCATTCCTTGGCTCCAACTCAAGGTGGGGAAAAAAAGTTCATGGAAATAGCTAAGCATTCATCAGCACCAACTAACAACTGGATAAAGCCCTACTTTCATTGCTTCCAACTGAATGGGATATAAATAGAAGTGGGAAATTTCCCCTTATACAGTAGTTACCGCCTAATTGGACGGTCGCCCAGAGGCAGCAAAAACGTCCAATTAGGTGAAATGTCCACATAGCCAAAATGGCCGGATGAAATGGCTGATAGTCCATGCAATGATAACACCATCAAATTATGTGTTGTACGTTATATTTCATAAAAAAAGGGAGTTACCTTCCCATATCGAATTGTCTTGTTGAGAAAACAAAGCACTGCGACTCTGGCAGACGACCACAGAAAACAAAACAGAATCATTGTGTTCTGACCAATCAAAGGGATGGCAGTATCATTACTTAGGCTTGGTCCAACATATGACATATCAAGCGTGAGAGCGATATGTTGAGGAGGTAGTCACTTAAACGCTAGGATGAGATGTGATAGGCCAACAACCATGTCATAGCATAGGTCTAGACAGTGCGTTGCATACTTGAGAGCCGTCATGCCCTGCAGCAATTTTTGACACCTTAGCTTTATTCACACCTGGACCAATAAACCCTTGCCAGACCCCCCCTTTCCTTACGCTAAGCACCGTGGAGCACAATAGCCTATTGATACCTAAAGTTTGATTTTTTATGGCCCTTGAATAAATTTGAAAGTTGATGATCAAGTCATTTTTCCCGAATCTAAACATCCAATGAGAGGAATGTTTTGTTTTAGACCGTCTAATTAGAGGGTTGATTTTGATAATAATAAAAACGGTCCATTGAGCCGTAGTCCAATTAAACGGTAACTACTTTACTTTGAAAACCATTGTCAGTTTCAAGTTTCAGTACTTTGTCGAAATACAAATCAGAAACTGATGACCCCTAACTTTGTTTTATAGAAGTGTTTGTGACCCTACCGTCTGTTGAGGCAATCACATTGAACCTAAATAAGTTAGCAACATATTGTTAGGGAAGCCCGTGCAATGCAAGACAGGTGTTATAAAATTATTATGAACTTACATTGTTCAGAAATATAATCACTATTCTGATTTTATTATGTTAGTGTGTAATTTATTTGCAGTTTCTAGTCAGTATAGTTTATTTGAAAGGTATTTTAAAAAAAAAAAAAAGAAAAAGAAAAGTTTAGTATTTAATTTTTGGATTTATTTCAAAGGGAAATTAAACCCTATAGCATCTTTAAAATATTCTTGCAGATGAAAGAATTGTATAAAGTTGGTTGGAAAACTCATATTGATGATCAAGACAGGTTTGTTTTCAAGAAAATGGATTTGTACAAAATGGAAGAGAAAGTCCAGGCATCCCATTACAAGTGTCTGGAAGAATTTCATGCGGATGCCAGAACTATTCTTCACAACTGCACACTGATCTTCGGTGGTGAGCCAACTATTAATATTATTCAATGGTATTTAGATTTATAATTCTCTAAATTTGTAAGTCAAGTGAGGGAAATTTTACAAGAGAGACAAAAACTAAATATTGATTTTTTACTAGACTTACTTAATATGAATGAATTTCGTCATTTCATGATTGAAACATGGCTGTGGTGGGCTGTACAAAGTATTGTAAAAAGAATTTCCAAATTAATGTAGAAAAGTGACTTACATATTTAGATCCCTTAATTTTGAAATTTTGAACATGGAAGTCAGGTAAGATTGGTGTATAAATTCGTACATCCATTCAAAGCTGAGCACTGTGCTATTTGGTGGAATTCTATAAACATGTGAATCTGACCTTCGCTTGATGTATGCATTAGAGTTCCATAAACAATGACCAATCGCTAGCCATGTTTAACGCAGACAATAAATACTTGCTTTCTATTTGTCAGATGACTTTGAGTGCCAAATCTTAGCTGGGAAATTGCCTTCTTAAACGAAAAATGAAAAAAATGTTTTCGGGAAAATTTGGATGTACGCGTTTAAAGAAATACAACGACGATATGTTGACATCCTACATATACTGTCATCGCATATATCTTTAGTGATGTATTCATTGCATTAAATTCATATCTATTTTTCCTATTTTATTAACAGAAGACAAGGGTGGTATCACAGAGCTGGCTTCCATTATGGTGAAGGCATGCAAGTATGATGTAAGAACTCCTGTTTATGTAAAATGCTTAAGTAGAAGATTTATAAGTTGTTGTTGTTGTTGTTGTTGTTTTCATGGATGTGGAAGAAAATAAATTTTCTCAGTTAGATGGTGATCACATCGTTTCCTGGAAAACTTTCCATCATATGTATTATGCATATGTTTGAAATTAGAGATAAAATAATGTATTTCAATTTCTCTATTTACCCTTTATAAGATTTTGTCGTAAGTTGTTTTGTTTTTTTCTTTGGCTACATATTTTATGCAAAATGCAATTATTATTTCCACATGCTTTTCTCCAGCCTTTCTTTTAGCAGCAGCTGTTGTACTTTTGCTCCCTTAGCTGACTCCTATGTTTATTGTATCTTCCTCATATAGATGGATGAAATAGCACTCTGTCCTAATTGTTACTATATGTCCAATGCAAAACCAGAGGATTGGTTTTGTCAGCCTTGTGTAAGTTGCAATGATAAATTGTTAGTATATTACATGCAACACAAATACTTTGATCTTCCTGTGTGCCAAACTAAAAAAAAAACATATAAGATCATTTCATTTGTTCAAAGTAATGCCTACTCTTACAATAAGTGTTTATGTCTGTGTGTCTCATAGAAAGGAAAATTTGAGGGGCAGCTTTTTTTTTTTTTTTTTTTTTTTTTTTTTTTTTTTTTTTTTTTTTGGGGGGGTGGGGGGGGGGGGGCTCATTGTTTTGCATAATATCCCCTTGACTGAGGAGATGGCGCATTTATAAGTCTTTTTCTGAAGCAGTCAATGCCCTTTCAAACTGCCAATCACAAAACACAACAATTAGAATTAATCCAGGGTCTTTGCGGAATATTTCAATGAGTGGAGTAAGCACATGTGACTGTAAGTCCATCGGTTAACATCGTCATGGCTCGGCAATGCAAATCAATTAAAAAGACAAATGACAGGTCCCCAGGCATGGTATATGAGAGGTCATTGTTTAACCCTTGCATAACCAAGAGGTCTGAATGGCATTTTCTACTCAGGCCTTGCCTGAACAGGATTGACCAGATATGTCAAATTGTGCCCAAATGGTTAGCAACAACCCTACACAATGAATTCAACAGAGACGAAAACATTTGTTAGGAGTTAAAATTGACCACAGTTCACGTCATTGGTTGAAAAGTCTCACCCTTCTATCAAAGAAAAGGGGGAATCTTAGGCGGATGGGTGGGATGATGTTAGGGGGGTAATTCATATAGAGAAAATGCCGCTACCCGAGAAAAGTGGGATGTAAGGCGGACCAGGCTGTAAAGCAGCGGGACGTTAGGAGATCATTAATATATTTCATCCATTACCATAAAAATAAGAATAATTCAAGATTTTTTGTGGTCTTTTGGGGTTTTGTTTTGCGGTGTGTTTTTTTTTTACTTTTTATTTCAAATACATATTTTTAACAGCTTCGAGTCACAGAAGATCAACTTGGCTATCTCGGCCCATTCGTCATTGGACAGAGATCACTTATATATTAGTTAGGAGATCACTAATATATTTCATCCACCACCATAAAACTAAGAATAATTTAACATTTTTTGTGGTCATTTAGGGTTTTGTTTTGGTTTTTTTTAAACTTTTTATTTCAAATACCTATTTTTAACAGCTTCGCGTCACAGAAGATCGACTTGGCTATCTCGGCCCATTCGTCGTCGGACAGAGAAGACCTGAGCATGACAAAGTCGATGAGAAAGATGGCGTCCGACACAGCCAGCTGGAGGATAGCCGCGTTCTCCACGGCTGTCCCAATGGCTGGCTTCCACTCAGCGTCAATGCCTATGACGGTACCAGGCTGAAACCACAACATGCAAAACAGTCCATCAACAACAATTATAACAACAAAAATAGCATTAAATTAATAAAAATGTTATCTTTTGAATGAAATCTAAAAACGGAACGATTTTTTTTCCCTCGATGTTTGATTGACACTGTTTCTCATTCCTTAATTTTCATATATGAACTATTGCATCGTTTCATTGTCATTGTTCATAAAATTCATAGAAAAAAATGAAAAGCATCATTGAGCATTTATAAATGGAAGTGGTGATATAGAAGTGTCCAATTATTATGATTGCTAGCTGAGTTGGACCCCTGGCCTTGTAAAAACATAGTAATTATAGATTGAGGCTTCCTTCTAGGTGGATAGCTAGATCTAGGTCTAGATTCTAGATGTAAATCTAATTAGATCTACATAAATTTTTTTTTATGTAGATCTAGAATTATAAAAAAGTTCATAAATCACTCTACTGGGGGGGAAAAAAAAATCAATAACAATTCATTTGTGATTTGTTGGATCAGTAAATCAAAAAAAGCAAGACGTAAGATCCAGATAACATAACAAATTAGTGTAGAGAAAAATGAATGGTTAAAGGTCCAAATGACTAGGAGGAGAAGTGAAATATTGCTTGCTGTCTTCAACTATATATATATATATATATATATAGAGAGAGAGAGAGAGAGAGAGATTAGCATCATTAACATTATTATAATAATTACTATTATTATTATTATCATCATTATTGTCTTATATAATCTTACAACAGTAATCCTCTCCATGGCCGACTGCAGTTTGTCCCTGGTGTCCACTATGTGTATGTGGCTATTGGAGAAAGGAAGTGTATAGTACAGAGACGATTCCTCCACCAGATCTTCTTCCCAGTTTTCTTCTTGATGATCGGAAGGGGCAGCCCCAGAGCACATGTTGGCAGTCTGCTCTCTACTCTCTCTAAAGAGAAAAAAAAAAAAAAATCAATGCTCAACAACTCATCACCAAAGTGGCAAAGCCTCAGCTGAAACTGGTACCCTCGTTGCACAAATAAACAAAGAGAAGTTTCTGGAGGATTTGCCTGACAAAAATAGTAACTCTAGATTGAAATTCTCTGTAATTTTAAACAGTACATAGTAGATAATATGGGGAGGGTCGGAGGGGAGTCTCAGGAAGTGACCAATCAAAGCAATGAGTGAAAAAAGGGTGCATTTGTTGTTGTTGTCTTAGAACAAGAAGACGTGCTCATACCAGGATTGACCAAGTAATGCCAATCTCTTTATAAAAACAAAAACAAAAAAGAAACCCAAATAAAAACTGTAAAACTTAACTTTTATGTGACTTTATAGCATTCACAGCATTCACCCATAGAAACCTACTAAACATGAGTTGTGAATAGTTTAGTTAGGTTGTTTGTTTGTTTTTTCAAGTTTTACTGTTTCAATTGGGTGTCTTGATTATTCTTTATTTATTGCTCAAGTACTTTGTGGCCAGTTCTAAAAAGCTAATTATGATCATTTTTATCTGAACTCAGCCGCTTGTCAGCATTGCTTCTATACCAGGTATGGGCGTTAGTCAATACAAGTACCCAGTACTGGTTAAGAAATGGCTAATAAAGTGATACCCTATATATATACTTAATCAACACTTGCCAAATTTGAGTTCTTTAGAGAAATGAGGGAAGACCCATCACTTTCGAAATTTTGAACAGGAAACTGAGAGAACATGGGAAAGATAAAAATACTTTTTGTCTACTCTTACATTATGAATGAACTACAGTGGGTGCACACCAACAGAGTCGCAGCCGCTTTACAATAGGCGTCTTCGTCAATCCTCGGTCAGAAGTCAGAAGTCGATTACTCTTTGTCAGTAAAGTACATTTTCATTTACAAGCGTTAAGTCCCTTGTTTTGAACGATTTCCTTAACCAGTACTGGGTATCGATTGATACTGAATTTCTTAGTCGATACAGGTACTCGTGATTGACTGGCATTGACTAACGCCTACCCCTTTTTCTGTACATATCAGGCATAGCTTCTCGAATTAGACATCTACGGCATTAGTCCTGCATTCGAGCCAATGGGGTATGACCTGCCATGCATACCTCAGTGCCCGCCTGGCTTGGATGACGGATGAATCCAAAACCGACTCAGGAAGGTTGTATCTGTCCGCCCACTTGGCTGCCTCAGGGATGTCGTTGTAGCTCATAAGCTCCAGCATGAACTGCGTTTGCAGGTTGCCGTTCAGGCCTATAGTACTCTAAGGGAGCAGGAGAATTAAAAGATACAGTACACGGTGAGAGAAATCAAGGAAGATTTGTTTAAAACCGGTCTGTAGAATTATTAATTAAACTATGACTATGACCAAGTATCGCAACAGAAATAAGTTAAGTATTTCCCTGGAAATATGTTGCACTTATGATTACACATTCATGAGCAAACCATTATGGAACTATAAAAATAACAGCAAGAAAAACAAAAGAAGAAGAAGAAGAAAGAAGAAGAAGAAGAAGAAGAAGAAGAAAAAGAAGAAGAAGAAGAAGAAGAAGAAGAAGAAGAAGAAGAAGAAGA